>JAJIZL010023123.1:54211-98505 GCA_023969395.1 Amblyomma maculatum | reverse complement strand
TCTCGCCTTCCTACACGTCCCGTCCGTTTGAGCTGTTCCTTCCTTCCATTCAACATGAACCAACCAGACCAACAAAGCCCTCTTCTATCGTGTGTCTCTTCGGGAGAGAGACGCTATCCAACAGCAAGTCAAGGAGATGCTCGCCGATGGCGTCATTCAACCTTCAAGCAGCCCATGGTCGTCGCCTGTAGTCCTCGTTAAAAAGAAAGACGGAACACTTCGTTTCTGCGTTGACTATCGGAAACTTAACAGTATGACAAAGAAGGACGTCTATCCGCTGCCACGGATCGACGACTCTCTCGACCGACTTCGCCGAGCCATTCACCTCAGGACTGGTTATTGGCAAATTGAAGTTGATGAGAGGGACCGTGAGAAACCTGCCTTCGTAACACCAGATGGGCTCTATGGATTCCGCGTCCTCCCATTCGGGCTCTGGTCTGCTCCTGCCACCATCCAGCGGATGATGGACACTGTGCTCACAGGTCTTAGTGGCAGACATGCCTTGTTTGTCTCGACGACGTGATAATCTTTTCACCGACTTTCACGGAACACTTGCGCCGCCTGGGAACAGTTCTCGAAGTCGTCCGGTCTGCCAACCTTTCTCTCAAGCCTAAAAAGTGCCACTTCGGGTTCACCAAATTGAAGTTTCTTGGGCACATCGTGAGTGCTGATGGCATCCGAGCTGACCCTGAGAAACTTGCTGACGTCGCTGCCTTTCCCGTCCCCGCCCACAAAAAAGCAGTCCGATGGTTTTTGGGGCTGTGCTCCTATTATCGTCGCTTTATCAAAAACTTTGCACAGATGGCCAGCCCTCTGACACTCCTGACTCGAGATGACGCATTATTTTCCTGGGGTGCCGAGCAGCAGATGACTTTCGACGAGTTACGACGCCGGCTCCAGTCACCCCCGATCCTGGCACATTTCGGCGATGATGCCGACACAGAATTACACACGGATGCGAGCAACGTCGGCCTTGGTGCCGTTCTAGTTCAGCACCAAGAAAGGGTCGAGAAAGTAATTGCCTACGCCAGCCGTGCACATTCCCGTGCTGAGTGCAACTATTCCACCACTGAAAAAGAATGTTTGGCGGTAGTATGGGCCGCTGCCAAGTTCCGCCCGTTCCTTAATGGCCGACCGTTTCGTGTCATCACTGACCATCACTCGTTCACTGACCATCACTGGTTGTGTGGGCTGAAAAACTTAAATGATCCTTGTGGCCGCTTAGCACGTTGGGCATTGCGCCTACAGGTGTTCGATTTCGATGTCATAAGTCTGGCCGAAAGCACACCGATGCTGATAGCCTGCCCCGCGCGCCCGTCGGCCCTCCTTCGTCAGATGTCGCCGACGACGATAGCTTCCTTGGAGCAGTCACTACGTCCGACCTCGTTTCCAAACAGCGTGCCGACGCCGAGCTGCGACTGATTATTGACCATCTTGAAGGTGGGCATCCTACAATACCACGGTATCTTGCTCGGGGGCTGCCGTCGTATTGCCTCCGCAATGGGGTGCTTTATAAGAAGAATTCTACGTCGAGTGCAAAAACATACCTGCTAGACATACCGGCTGATCTAAGGCACGAAATCCTCGCGGCCCGCCACGACGAACCAACTTCAGGTCATCTTGGCTTTACACGCACCCTAAACCGAGCCCGGCAGATCTATTACTGGCCACATCTTTCTCCGAGCGTTATACGTTACGTACAGACTTGTCAGCGGCGAAAAAAAACCCGCGCTCAAGCCATCCGGCATGTTACAATCTATCGAATCACCCCTCACAGTGTTCGAGCAAGTGGGTATGGACCTTTTAGGCCCATTTCCTTTATCCTCGAACGGACACAAGTGGATCGTAGTCGCCACAGACTACTTAACACGCTGCGCTGAAACTAAGGCCCTTGCCCTAGGTACTGCCGGCGAAGTTGCTCGATTCTTTATGAACTACATTGTGCTCAGACACGGTGCACCGTCGACCATCATTACTGACCGAGGAAAAGCGTTTACAGCACTGCTACAGCGGGACACCTTAACTCTCAGCCATATCAAGCATCGCACAACAGCGTATCACCCTCAGACAAATGGACTTACGGAACCACTCAACAAAACTTTGGCGGACATGAGCTCAATGTACATCGACGTTAAACATAAAATGTGGGACGAGATCCTGCCGTATGTCTTCGCCTACAATACGGCGCCGCAGGAAACCACGAAGATTACGCCGTTCCGTCTCGTATATGGCAAAGAGGCCCGCACGATGTTGGACGCGATGCTCCCGTGCGGGGATGAAGCGGTGGAACCCGATGCCGCCCATTTCGCAGAACAGGCCGAGCAAGCCCGTCAGCTGGCACGCTTGCACATCAAGGAGCAGCATGCCACCGACGCTCGCCACTATAACCTTCGGCACAGGGCAGTCCACTACGAATCAGGGGATCAAATGTGGGTGTGGACCCCCGTGCGCCACAAAGGCTTGTGCGAGAAACTGCTGCACCGGTATTTTGGACCCTATAAAGTCCTGCGCCGCGTAAATAGCGTTAATTATGAAGTTATTCCAGATGGAACTGTGACCGTCAGTGTTCGGCGTCAGCGGCCCGAAATTGTGCATGTGGTGCGTTTAAAGCCGTTCTTTTCGCGGGACTGAGCGCTTCCTGCAAGTGAAACCTTGAGTTATTGTACAGTTCACCTGACACCTAATTTTTTTTCTCCTCTCACCTTGTCATCGGGACGATGTTTTTATTTCATGGGGGGGGGGGGGATAATTCCACGTGCCTAGCGCCGCGCGACTGCCGTGCTTGATGCCGACGAAGACGAAGTGGTTGCTGGCTCGAGAGGCGCGCTGGTGCTGGACTCTGTGATCGGAACTAGAAGCCGATCTTATTCTCGGGTCCTCGTCTGCGTGCAACTTCACGGCTCCCTGCGGCTTGAGTCGTGACAATATAACCTGCGTAATAAACACAGAATGGTTTAGTGCAAACAACCTAACGCATCACGCCAGTATGTAAGGTTGAAAATTAACATTTTTGTAGCGCGTTGCTCCTGAAGCAAATTTTGCGATTTTTTACTAAATCAACTGCATCAGTGAAACAAGCTTTTAATACTTCTTATACAAGTAAAAGCTACGTAGATGTGGTGAGTAAAAAACAATGGATGACAAAATTTTAGTGCGCAAGCAGCCGGCCTCCAAGCGTGCAACTTCTTGAAATGACAAAAACAGCGTTTTCCAGCTTTAGTGATAGCCGTTTTTTTTTATTTCGGGGAGCCTACGCCGCATATTGCAAACCTACGGGTCATTCCTTTGTGTCGAGACATTAGCCCATGACATATGAAAATTTAATTGAAAAAAATAATGGTCATGGCACCACGATTACTGTTCCTGTCCGAAGACATCCATATTCATTTTCATTTCGTCTCTTCAAGCTGGCTGGCTTAGGCAATGCGGTGATTAAAAATATCATCTCATATTGTGACATATATGCCCTGCATCGCTGGGCGTTAAAAAAGACAACAAACAGGAACAGTGACACAGAAGACAAAATGGTAGCAACGTTTAGTGCTAGAAGAAGGTTGACGCTGCTGTGATTCTGTGCTTTGTGTGCTGTGTCATCCTGGACTAAGCTTCGTGCACTAACCTTGCCACGTATCAATATAATAAAGATTTTCGCGTTATACGTTACACCTAAGTCACCTATATTTTCACAACTGTCATCCGTTATTTGTAGCTGAAACAACATCACAAAAGGGATTCGATTGCAAATTGTTCGGGAGTTAAATAGACGTACGAGATGACACACGTATACTGTGCAGAATACAATTTAAGAAAGAGCTGTTACAAACTATAGGCAAATGATGCTATGATATGGAGCATATATATGTATTACTCCGGGTAACAGTAAAAAAGTTGACATTTAACATAACATATTAGACAAACTATTGCATGTTCACCTAGGAACACAATTATTGAGCTCCTCCACGCATCTAATGTATATGGGCATTAGATGTGTGGATGACTTTGTTTTATTCCAATTCGTGCGTCACTCAAAATAATTAGAACAAGGGAAAATTTAGTGTCTACACAATTTTCAGCGAGTATACCACAAAATATACTAAGGTGCTTCATATATAGTCACATCACCTAGTAAGTGAAGTGGGATATAACAGAAGTAATCAGACACTCACCCTGATCAGCATTTCGCTTTTGAGCCATTTTTGTAAGTTTTTAGGCAGGCTTTTCCACTGATTATCCTCTTCTTTATTCCTTTTCCAACCACAGGGCACAAATCTGCTGGGGGTACCGAACTGCTGGTTTTCGCACCAGTGATACAACTCATTCGATCCTTTTCTACGTAGAAAACACTCTCGATGCACACCGAAAAAAAAAATGAAAGCATGTATGTGTAAGCGAAATCATTCACCCGTGATAAAATATTTTTGATTTTAACAATAAAATCACATGATCATACTCGAAGTAACAAAAAAGTGGTGGAGAGATAGGCATTGAAACAGTGAAAGGCCTTTATTTCAGAAAAGGTTCATGGTAGAAGAGCAATAATTTTACACTTTGTTCTCAGCACAGTCATCCGCAAACAGCTACAGCTTATGTTTATATGACATTTGAATACAGAGATACGATCGCGCTAATTTACAGAAAACCGCGAACATTGAAATTTTTTTAGCAACAAAAACAGTTTTAACATTGTTTAAACTTTTTCTACCTATTCTACACTACCTCAGCTTTCAAAATCACTAAAAACACCTTGAATAAGTTTGTTGCGCTAGTAATTATGGCCTCTTCGATAAGGCCTTTGTCCAATTGTAGCGCACCGCACAGATCTGAAGATTCTACGGAATTTGTGAATCGTTGAAGGCTTTTAAATTTTGGCATATTATTGTGCCAGGGAGTAATATAGTTACAAAAGAGGATTAAAGATATATACACTGAGAAGCAGCCAAGGAGCCAGGCAATGAGGCCACCCCGTTTGACGCACTTCTTTTTCTTAATATTCCATAAACTAGCGCGCCACTTCGTCCTCATCATTCACCAGCTGTAACAATATTTATTCGGTAATTTTTTGTCTCGACTTCGCAAATTGATGGTGACAGACACAGCAATGAATGATTCAGAATCAGTTTTGTACACGTCGAGCTCCTGATGCGCTGTGGCATCAGGCATTACACAGACGTTTTTCGCAATCACCTTAACGCGGATTACACAAAAAGACGATAACGTTAAATGAGCAAGCACCGTATGCCAAATAATTTTAGTAGAATGAAAAAATTGTAAAGGGCATGGAAAACTGCCTCATTAAAACACAGTGTTTCTGGGCTGCATTTGGTTTTTCAAATGACTCGACAGCGCACAATTTTTTCATTCCTGTACAGTTTCTTCCATGCAGTCCCGGCTAGCGTGCCTGCATGAAGTGTGAACAGGAGATCGAACGCGAGGCAAAAAGCCCATTTCAGGCCGTCTGGATGCCGTCATCTGAGCATCTGGTTACGAATAGCATTTTTTTTTATTTTTTTTTTAGCATTCGATACATTGCTTTGCCACTGCAGCACCACATATCATGCTTTCCACCGATCGCATCTGGCGCAGCAGTTTCTCATGCGGCAGAGGTTGTCGCCCGCGCTGGTGAAGCGGGCTCCCCGACAGTGGTCGCATCTCATTTACTTCACCCCGTGTTATTGGCATATGGTTGCGGTGCGAAAAACCGGCGGAGAGAATAGTGAAGCACCAGAGCAGATGCGTTGAACTGCTATAAGAGAGTTACTATAAGCCCTTTATACCTAGTGGCACGGGCAGAGGCATATTATTCTTTATTAGTTTTGGGTAGCCTCAGCACAATATATGTATCGAAGTCTGTCGGTCTGAAGACGCAAAAACGAGCTCTCACTACTTCGGCTCTTAAAACGAACGTCTGGGGTGAGCACCCCCCGCGCTCATGGCCGCTCTGAACATTAACGTCCTCATTTCCGTCGACATCTTTTTCCTACTGTTGGAAATATTTTTAGAACCTGAAATCCAATCCAATCCTGCTTGCATTTTAATCGTTTGGTGGCCAAGTAGCCAGACCTACAGCAATTGCAAATTCCTGTTTCAGGGTCTTATTTGACTGGTCGTATCTACTAGTGCATCAATATTGTGCAATATGTTTTTATTGATATTGAAAGTTGATGTAGAGAAGAATACGCGAACAAAGTTTAAAAAGCTATCAAAAACGGTTTTTTTATTGTCTTCAGAAATTTTCATTGTTATGGTGAAGGTGATTGCGAAAAACGTCTGTGGGCTGTCCTATGCCACAGCCCCATCAGGAACTCTACGCATACAAAACTAAATCTGAATCATTCATTGCTGTGTCTGTCGCAGCTAGTTTGCAACGTCGAGACAAAAAATGAGAGAGGATGATGAGGACGAAGTAGCGCGCTGGTTTGGGGAAGATTAATAAAAAGAAGCGCGTCGAACTCATTGCCTGGCTCTTTGATTCCTTGGCTGAATACAAGTGCGAGGGTAATTGGATTCAGCCAAGGAATCAAAGAGCCAAGAATCAAAGAACTCGAGCGTAACCACTGAGCCATCACGCCTTCTATGCTTCAGATTCGGATATCAATTTTGTAGGCATGTCGCAGAATCCTTGTGGATTGTGGGAAATTTTCTACTTCTGATGGGTCCCGAAAGCGATAGCGCTTGCATAGGCTGAATTTGTCCCCGTTCTTCCTAAGGCTCAATAGGCCTCACTCTGGAAGCGACGGACCAACTGAGCATAGGCATTAAAAAAAGTTCGGCAAAGGCAATTTACGAGACTTTTCTGGTCACAGGCCGACGACGACAACGACCTTCCTTTTGAGACGTGTGTTAGCGAGGTATCCACAACAGCCAGAAAAAGTGGAGATACCACACGATTTGATAAATCTGAACGTCCTTTTTTTTTAGATATATAATCTGGGCTATTACTGCCTCCTGACAACCACTTCACCGTCAGAAAAAGCGGACGTGCAGACTTGTCAAGTCCTGCAGCATCAATAGACAAGAAGTGGAAGCTGTGGCAGATTTTCTCTTCTTGGGCTCCAAGATTACCCCGGAAGGAGACTTCAGCCATGAAATTCGGAGACGCCTGCTTCTGGGAAAGAGAGCCATGGCTAGCCTTGACCCCCTAGTAAAGAGCAGAAACATCACCATCATCATCATCAGCCTGACTATACCCACTGCAGGGCGAAGGCCTCTCCCATATTTCCCCAATTCGCCCTGTTCTGTGCTAGCTGCATCCACTTGAACCCTGCGAACTTCTTAACCTCATCCCCCCACCTAACTTTCTACCTCCCCCTGCGACGCTTTCCTTCCCTTCGAATCCAGTTTGTTACCCTAAGCGACCATCTGTTATCCTCTCTTCGCACTACATGTCCTGCCCATGCCCATTTCTTCTTCCTAATTTCCACTAGAATGTCAGTAACTTGAGTTATTTTTCTGGCCCACTCTGCACGCTTCCTATCTCTTAATGTTACCCCTACCATTTTTCTTTCCATAGCCCTCTGGGTTGTCCTCAACTTAAGTAGAACCCTCTTGGTTACGTTTCAGCCCCATAGGTGAGTACAGGTAAGATGCAACTTACATTCGAGTATAATATGGTCAATTGTTTCACTGGAGTTACCACATACAGCACATGCGTCATCTTCATTGTTAAATTTCATTTTGTAGCTGCGTGTTCTAAGGCACCCTGATCTAGCTTCAAAAAGTAGGGCACTGCCTCTTGAGTTATCAAAGAAAGCTTCCCTCCTGATCTGAAATTTCCACTTTCAGTATAATTCCACACTCTGTTTCTTTTCCATCGAATTTATTCAATTTTACCTTCTGTGCTTTTCACCTGCTGCTTAATGCTCTACATTTCTCCGTCCTTGTGACTAGCATACTTACTAGTTAGTTTCCTAGTTCTTTTCTTCCATAGTGAGTCAACGCTTTTAAAGTACAGATATTTAAATACTTCAGCTGTCCATCTGTTACTGTCCAATTTCCTCAGGCATTCCTCATAATATTTTACACTGAGTTTCCCGTACTTCGAAAGATGCCCAGCCCATATCTCCCTGTACCGCCTCATTTGTGGTTTTGCTGTGGGCACCTAGGGCTAATCGTCCAACGGCTCTTTGATTTATTTCTTATGTCGACTGTACCTCTGATTTTAGGCGCAAAACCTCATATGCGAAAGTAAGTCCGGGCATCGTAATTCCTTTCCAAATACCCCTCAAAACCTCATACCTATTGTATGCCCACAATGCCTTATGCTTAATTATCCCGGCATTTCTTCGCCCTTTGGCCTTAAGTGATTGCTCATGCCTTCCAATGTATGCCAATCCTTCGTATACCTATACACCCAGATATTTATATTCTGCTACTCTAAGTATTTCAAGGCCTTGTATTTTAAGACCCTGATCAGTTGAGCCATTGAAAATCATCAGACCCGACTTAACTGCGCTAAAACGGAAGCCTAGAGAATCCCCTTCGTTTCCGCAATACTTAACTAGAGTTTGCAATTCTTGCAGACTCTCAGCTAGCAGCACGATATCATCTGCATACATCAAACCGGTGAGGCGCTGCTCTACCGCCTTTCCACCTAATCTATATGACAGGTTAAAACCTAGGTTACTGTCTTGTATCCTCCGTTCCAGGTTTATCATATAAAGCATGAACAGCAGCGGTGATAGAGGACAGCCTTGTCTTAATCCTTTGCATGCTTTGACATCTTCCGTACTTCTTATCCCTTCCCATGTAATTTGTACTTTGTCATCCCGGTATATTTCCTGTAGGAACTCTATTATCTCATTACCGATACCTTCTTTTAATATGTTCCACAGGAATTTCCTGATTAGGTTGTCGTACGCCCCGTTTATGTCCAGGACGGCCAAATACAAAGGTCTATTTTCCACTCTAGAAGGTTCCATGCATTGGGTAGGTAGTAACAGGCTATCATCTAAGCGCTTATAATTTCTAAAGCCGTTCTGAAGTTCTCCGAGTATCTTGTTACTCTCTACCCATGCTGGTACCTTTAATTTCACCGCCTGCATGGCCAACCTTCACATAACAGATGTTATGGTAATCGGCTTGTAGGATTTTATGTTGCATCCTTTCTCCTTACCCTTTATAAATCAAATTCATTTTACTCTGCCGCCAGCTGTCCGGAATTTGCTTTTTCGTTATGACCGTTTCCAGAGTTTTTAACAACGTTTCCTTATTTTTTGGACCAAGTTCATTAATCAGCTTGATCAGAATTCCATCTATTCCTGTAGATGTATTTTTAGGAATATTTTTTTCTGCCTTTTTCCTGTTTAGATTGGTCAGTTCTAAGCTGCTTTGTATTCTGCTACTTTGTGTTGCTTCCTTATTTGCTGAGATTACCCTATCGTCGCTCCTAAATGACTCAGCTATAACTGATGTAATGTTGTTCACTGCGTTGTCTCCCTTTAAACAATTTCCCTCGTTATCTTGAATCCGATCCTGCATTCTTTGATTCTTCTTCCCTTGCCAGCTTATATGGTTCCAGAATATATATATATATATTTATCTTTGGACGAGGGCCTGTACATCAAGTTTCTCCTGTCGATATGATTCCCATTTTTGGTCAATTTCCTCATGAGATATCTGTGCTTTCTTTGCCACTCGGTGTTCCCTTGAAGCAGCCCGTCGTTGTTCAATAGCTTCCCTGATTTCCTTATTCCACCAGCTCCGTGACTTCCGCTTTCCATTCCAGCGGTTTGCTACTTTAACCTCGTTAATTTTCCTCCTCGAAGCAGCGCCGCCGTTCAGGGTGTTGACCAAGTGTTGATACAGTGATATTGGGAAGTGTGCTAACAGGCGCCGCTCGAGGTGTCTCCGCCGGTGTCAACGGGAAGCAGCGAGGTGCATAGACCTTGGTAGGTGCCTCTAAGTGCGCGCGCTCCACGGCTAAAAGCCAGTGCCACGCTCGGCCGGTGTCGCAGTAGCCGCGCCGACAAATTAAAATATTACGGCGACATTTACTTGGGTTTTTCTGAAATGGCTAAGCGGACCTTGAATTGAAGGTTACATCTGCGCTGTACACATGTTCAAACAACGTTAATTAATGCACTTGGCTCGTTGGGACGTTCACGTAGTGTATGTCACTCATGCCTGCATTGTTTCCCAGGAACGAAATTATAATGCACCGCATATCCGGGGGTTATACAGCTCTTTCCATTAATGCTTAACGTCAATAGTAACAGCGTGGGATTCATGCCAGGGACAAACGAGGAATGAAAGAGTGTCGGCCCAAGCACCCAAGCTGCAGCACACAAAAACAAGAGGGGCATGGAGATGACAGGTAGAATGAATGCATGTAATTCTGGCAAAGTAAAAGGGAAGATGCATCATTTGCAATTCACGTTTTTCGCAGGACAGGAGGCGCACCACAAGGTTTTCAAACAGCATTAACAGGTACTGCTCACTTATTTGGAGAGACATATAAAGTCACTGCTTTATGAAACATATGAACAGATTTTTCACTGCTGCATATATTTATGTTCACGCATTTTGCCGCTTGTTTCCTTCACTTGCTATTCACAGCACAGGTGTTTCGCCCGTTCTCTGGTGACTAAATAAAACCTTATTACTTCTTCAGATCGGCCTTGTGCGTGAACGGGGCAACAAACTTCTTTATGCAGTCTATTTCTAACCACTTCCAAAATATCAAGAATATTTTCAGAATCTGTTCGTCTGGGGCCGATTTCTGCTCTTCTGTTGCTATGGATATATCGGGCAGACTTGAAAATTTTGTTTTCGAGTGCCTATGAATTTCAACACTAATGGGTTTTCTCTTTATTTGTTGTTTTAGATATCGTTTTTGAAAGATAGGCCTGCATATTCGGCAATAGCGTCGGTACGGCATCGAGGGATCATGCTGGCTTCCCACGAGGGATGCTGATTTTTTCCCCGTTCATCATATGAGCATAGTCTCGTAAAACAAAACGAGGTTCGAAATGAAGCTCACAAACAGCACAGCTCTCATCCAGCCGCTTGTCCGAGTGACGGAGGTTGATTTCCCACTGCTTCCTTAGAGCATATTCTTTGTGAACGCCGAACAAGCCTCCTTTTTGGGACGCCTTTAGTAGGCACATAGCCAGTCTTGCATCCAGGTGCGTAGCAATGATTTTGATGACGGGCCGGCATATTTTGGTTTGGGCCTATCCGCAGTGATGCGGTAAGTCTGTTGTGGGGTGTCCGCAATGGTCTATTTTATCTCCTTTGTTGTTCAAATGATATGTGAATGATATATGTGACCACGTCAAAGCATCCACTATATTCCTTTATGCCGCTGAAACTTTACTAGATCAAGCAACCCTGAGTTTTCATATGCCCTGGCTAACCTTCAGGAGGACGCTATTAAAGTTAGTGATTGGTACGTTTGTCTCAACCCTAATACAAATAAATAGCACCAAATCCCGACTTGCCTGTTTTCGTAACCGGCAATAAAAATGTGGCAAATGTAGGTTCCATATAGCAAGAGTTATACGGATCTGTCAATTCAATTCAATTCAATTTATTTGCCATCCTGGTACAAATGATGGCGGGAGCCCGGGGTAAAAGCTGCCGTTTGACAGCTTGACAGAGCCACGGGCCCCCACTTTGGCAGCACCACAGTAGTCAGGCATATATAAAAAGCACATGTCATGTAAATTTAAACAAGAGGTAAGGAAACATTGAGATAATAAATACAGCTCTACAGTTATGAACGCTAAGTACACAATGAAAACAAGCAGATAGAAGCCCACACTTATGGCGAGAAAAATAAGGGTGAGGAAACATTGAGATAATAAATACAGCTCGTGTCAGTTTACAGTTATCAACGCAAGGTACACAATGAAAACAAGCAGATAGAAGCCCACACTTACGGCGAGTAAAAAAACGAAAAACAGGTTAAATCAGTCATGAACATCAGTCATCTTGGTTGGCAGTCTGATGTCTCTGCTCTTTACTAGGTGGTTAAGGCTAGCCATGGCTCTATTTCCCAAAAGCAGGCCTCTCCTAATTTCATGGCTGCAGTCACCTTTATTTAATATAGTTAAAACAACATACACATACGGAAGCGCCGAAGCCACAAGCGGGCTTGTGCGGCGACAACCGGCAGCGCGGCAATCTTCGCGCCCACATCAGAACTCCATCAGAGGCAAAAAAAAAAGAAACATTTGGCACAACACTCTATCAAAAATGCACTGACAAAATCAGAACGTATCATAGGCTCGCTAATGCTTTAACAGCAACTCTCAATGTTTTACGGGTGGTCAAAGAAGATACATCGTCCGGTAGTTCATTGAAGATGGCTCGAACATAATAGCATCTTGCTGCTTTACCTTAATGAGCGCTCACTCTCGGTTTAAAGGCCGCTGTACGGTCCCTATTTGGGCGCTGCGTCCGTCCGCTCGAGGGCGCATCCGCCAGATCCTAACAATAGGGAGGACGGAGGCATGTATCCTTCGCCCGGCTGCCACACAGAGTTCTCCAACTTCAACTTTTGTCGCATGCGTTCTCGGGGGCGCATCGCAAGCTCCTCCTACTTTTTCAAAGATGGCCGCCGACCGAGCGTAGGCGAAACAAGGCCTAGGTGGACGGTGCCTGTCGATGAAAGATAGACTTCATGTCGCTATTGCTCGTTTATTACGATTATTCAAAGCGACTTGGAAGTTTACCGTGCCATGTGCACAAGCATAGAGTGACAGTTCCCCCAGTTGAGTTGGCCTGCATCGAGTTGACGAGTGGCCGACAAACCTACGGAAGATATACTACTGCTACACAGTTTCGGTGCCTCGACGTGTTTATTTGGAGCCGTTTGTGATTGCTGCAGGATTTTCACGGACAGCATCAAGAAGCAGCTCCCCGCAGTGAATTAATTCCCTGTGCGCGTAGACAGTTTCATAGCAGCGACAATTAGTGGGAGTGTAGCGAAAGTGATACGTTCAGAACTACTGCTGTTTTTCCAAGTTGGTGAAATCGCCTGCAAGTATATCTGTTACGAGTGAAAAGCTCACTGCGCACGCTTTGTTTTCCGAACATTGATATGAATTTTGAGCTGTGCTAGTCGCATTCATTCGTCTGCGTGCAGCGATCGCGAGCAATCACTGATATCAATCGTGTTTCGTTTATGTGCTGTGCTTCAGAACTGCCGTGGGTGTAAAGTGCCCTTTCTGAAAACTGTGTTTTACGTGTGCAAAACAATTTTGGCTGTACGGAGAAGACTCGGGAAGTCGGCACCAATCTGCTGCTTGATGCTTCGTGAAGTATGTTTGCGATGGTTGCTTGTTATCGTTGCTTCGTGTGATGTCTTGACTGATGTGTTTATTGGGATTAATCGTTGTACTCCGAATGCTCTCATTACAACCGTGCTCGGACGGCATCGTTGTTAGTGTTCTTGGCCTCTTTATATATATGTATTAGTTGTGGGCACACAACCACGGCGGGCTTGTAACCAAGAAGGGTAGATACTTGGGCTTGTTGGTACATGATCGAAGGGAACAAAATGTAGCGCACCAAGACAAGGACAGCGCTGTATGTGTCTTCTTTCTCTGTCCTTGTCTTGGTGCGCTACATTTTGTTCCCTTGTAACCAAGTTTTTGTGCCGAGAAAAAAAAACCATTCTTGCTCTGTGAATGGAACGATTACCGTAGAAATGGCTAAGAAAGTTGGAAGGTGTGTAAGATTTTTTAGGACAAGTGTAATAGATTGGGCAGTGTTATATGGTACAGGAAGAAAAGTACAGACACAATCTGAAATGAAATGCCATCCTATGCGTTATTCAGTTTCCCCATTGGAGCAGTATAAGGGTAGAAGGATCGAAGTTTTCTGCACATTGTGCAGGGCAGTTCTCATGATATTCTCATAAAAAAACTCGCACTGTGAGCCATAATAATAAAGAGTAAGAGTACCTGCAAGCAAGATCTCAGTAGAAAACCACCTGCACGAAAGTGTATAGGGCTCCATGGATTCAGCTTTATCATGCGGCTCACCGAGCATAGTGAGAACTTTGGGGTGCAAATACATGGCACAAGGCAAATGTTTACATCTGGCATGCCTTAAGCTGCATGCACTAACACTTCATGAGAGTGCTGAATGCTGGTACTCTCAAGTATGACTCAAGGAGCCAATATTTTAGGAATATTCATAGCAGAAATTAATGAGTAGAAGGTATGTAATACCTCTGTCACACGAACACTTTCGATCCTCATTGAACTCGATCTGCATTCAACTCGTGCAATCGTGCCCGAGCCTGCTTGGATCGAAGCTGTTTCTGAGCGCTCTTGAGTTTTGAAGCACATCCGAGAGCGGGCGTTGCCACCCTCGATGTCACCTAATGCACACGAAGGAAGCCTCTCAGTGGTCATTCAAAACGGCCGTGCAGCACCGGATGCTTCAATGCTTCCTAAAAACCTCAATGAGGATCACAAGTGTTCGCGTCGCAGAGGTATAAGAAGGAGCAGGTAATTTCAGACTGAGTTTGCTAAGAAATGGGCTGCTACCACAGTTCTTTCAAGTGCATTGCAATGAAAAACCAAAGGTATATGCAGAAAATAGCATCTCATTAGCTTTTGTACTCTCAAGACAGGGAGTTTGCACATGTAAGCACTTCAGACGTCACGTGAAAGTCTGTGAACAGCTGACCAGCGGCATTGTTTTGCAATATACATTTCCCTCATTGTCTTATGAACAGCCAAAAAAATGCTTTTCATAATGACAATAACATGCACCTATTATTTACTGCAGATTTCCTGCTCTCATTGATTCATATTTTTTATTTTCACTTCTTAATATTTTGCGTGGTTGAAATCGCCTACAAGTATTTGATTCGTTTGAAAAGCTCACTACACATATCTGGCATTCTGAATGCTGAAATAAAGTTCAATCTGTGCAGGTAGTCGCGTTTGTTCTTCCCCCTGCAGTGGCCATGCATGCACGGCTTTTTCCCTGCAACGTGTCCATCATAAATATTGATTGTGGCTCGTGTGTATTGTGCCTGAAAGCAGCCTTGGGTGCGATGTGACCTTTCTGGAAACTATTTTGTATTAATGAAATGATCTCCACTGTTTGCTTTCTGATGTGACTACAGAAGCATCGGCACCACTCAGTGGTTTGATTTTTCATGAAGTATAATTCTTGCAATTATAGCCTGTTATGTTGTGGGTGCTGGGCATCATGATGATGTGCCGACAAAACTGTCAATCTTTTTGTCTCGCTTAAAAGGGTACATATCCATGATGGGTACCGAGGGTTTGGTGCTGAGCCAAAAACAAGAGACGAGATTCATGTCCCAATAGAGCACATGCCGTGTAATCAACTTCTGTCGTTCTATCCTTGGCCCAACAGAGCAAGATGCCACCAAATGAATGGCTAAGAAAGATGGTAAGGCCCATTATAAGACTGAAATGAATTAGGCAATGTTATGGTGCAGAATGAAAAAAAAAGGTACAACCTGAAAGGAATTTTCAACCTGGTTAAACATTCTTCCAGTTGCAATGATACAACTATATACAGGTACTTGCACACTTTTATCAGGGCAGGGCCCTTGATCTCACTGAGGGGAAGGCGAATTCAAATAATGAGTTGCAACTGAGCAAGATGAATTTTCAAGCAAGTTTCCTTGAGACTAAACCGTGAAGGTTCGATAGTTTCAACCCTCTATAGCATGATAATTCGGGTAAAATCGCGTCGCACAACCACATTACCTTGCATTGCCTTGACCTGCATAAACAGATGCTTCTTGAGAATGTTAAATGCTGCTGCTTAGTGTCGCAAAAAAAAATGGAAATTACTTGGCAAGAACCAAATTTTGAGGAGAACCAGAATGGGGAGTATAAACATTTATTTTCTGGCTTCAAAGACCACTATACTGGTAACAGATGCGAGATGCTACAACTGGGGATATGCATATTGTCGCACAGCCCCCGTGTGCCGACGCTGCGGCATTGAGGGGCACATAGCTCGATACTGCCGCAGCCGCCCACTCACCCGTTACGATCGGCCCGTCCAAAATGCTCCGCCATGTAACAGTTTCTACGACTCTAATTGGCAATGGCCCCCATCTTCGTATGAATATCCCCAGACCAATGGACCGCGCAACCACTCTCCTGCTTCCGAACGAAGTGTCTCACCACCACCTGCCTCTTCTGCGCGCCGCTTTCCGTCACCACGGCCACGACGGCGGTCGGCATCGCCTTTGCCGGAAAACTAGTCAGCGCGGCCGCTGGAGACTGTGCGTTGCCTGAAGAAATTCCTCCATCTGTTGTTATGTTAAAGAACACGGTCTATGTGCTTGTGGATGGTGTGGCGACAATGGCTTTAGTGCATACCTGGGCAGCCATTTCAATAATGAGTTTATCGTTTAAGAAGCGGTTAGGACGCAAAGTTATGTTTGTTTGGGACAGAAATGTGAATTTTCATGGCGCAGGTGGTGAGGTGTTGTGTCCCCTGGGAATGCGTAGTGCTTCGGTGTCCCTGAGTGGAACGGTATTCGCAGCGGAGTTTGCAGTGCTTTCGCGATGCACGCATGACATAATTCTAGGTATTGACTTTTTGAGAATGTGTGGCGCTACGGTCGACTGCCGCTCTGGGGAACTCTGCGTTGATGGTTCCCTTCCTTCTGGACTCTTAGAGAAGCCACACGTGCGTGAGGATGTGTTCTGTGTAACAGAGGATACCAATGTGCCAGCCTTGTCTATGGTGTGCGTCCCAGTTTTGTGCCCCAGCCGTGCTTCCGACACCTTCGACGCTACAGTGGCACCGCTTCATTCTAACTGTGCAAAGAAATACATTCTGATTCCTCATTGCCTACTGTCGGTGGTCAAGGGCTGCTCACGGCTGTGGGCCATTAATTGTTCTTCGCAACCAGTAGTTTTGCCTGTGAATGTGAAGATTGCGACCTGTAGCCAAGACGACGCCCCGTCGGTGGCTTTGGTTACTGATGCGTGGCTTTGGTTACTGATGCACCTGGCGAAAGGGCTGCCGCTCCAGTCCCTGACTCGCAACTACATCGGATGATCAGCCGCTCTCTACCAGGGACCAGCGTGACGCTTTGGAGGCCTTACTGGTCAAGTATTCTTCCATATTTGATTTTTCCGAGTCTAGCGGCTCACGGTGCATTCCCGTGACACGTACCCGGCATCGCATTGACACAGGCTACTCACACCCAATTCGACAGAAGCCGTACAGAGTGTCACCAACAGAACGCCAGGTCATCAGTGAGCAGGTTCGGGATATGCTGGAAAAGGGTGTTATTCAAGAGTCATGCAGTCAGTCCCTGGGCCGCCCCTGTAATTCTGGTGAAGAAGAAAGATGGTACATGGCGCTTTTGCGTCGACTATCGCCGTCTGAATGCTGCAACAAAGAAGGATGTGTATCCCCTTCCGCGGATCGATGACGCCATAGATTGTCTGTTCTCGGCATCATATTTTTCATCCGTCGATCTGCGATCGGGATATTGGCAGATCCCTATGCACCCTGACGACAAAGAAAAAACGGCATTTATCACACCCGATGGCCTGTTTGAATTTAATGTAATGCCTTTCGGGCTCTGCAATGCTCCTGCAACTTTCGAGAGATTTATGGACGCTATCCTACGGGGACTAAAATGGCAAATATGTATGGGCTACCTCGATGATGTCATTTTTGGCCGGACATTCGAAGAGCACAACGAACGCCTCGCTCTCGTGCTTGACTGCTTCAAAAACGCCGGTCTAGTACTTAATTCGAAGATGTGTCGCTTCGGTGAGCGTCAGATTTTGGCACTAGGACACCTCGTTGATCGTGAAGGCGTCAGACCTGACCCTCAAAAGACCGCGGCCGTTGCATCGTTTCCAACACCTCAGAACGTGAAGGAACTCCGAAGTTTCCTAGGACTGTGCTCATATTTCCGCCGCTTCATTCGCTGTTTTGCTGACATTGCTAACCCGCTTACGTGCCTTCTCCACTAAGACGCTCCCTTCGAGTAGACATCAGAGTGTGACTCTTCTTTTTGCCAGCTCAAGTTTTTACTAACGTCACATCCGATTCTCCGGCATTTCAACCCTTCTGCTCCAACGGAACTGCACACGGACGCCAGTGGTGTTGGCATTGGTGCTGTGCTGATTCAGTGTTACGGCGACAAGGAACATGTTATTGCTTACGCCAGTCGTTCCTTAAGCAAACCTGAACGCAATTACACAATCACTGAGCAAGAATGCCTCGCGGTAGTTTTCGCCATTCAGCGGTTTCGCTGTTATCTATACGGGAGGCCCTTCACAGTGGTCACTGATCATCATTCCCTGTGCTGGCTGATAAACCTCCGTGACCCATCTGGCCGTCTTGCACGGTGGGCAATCCGTTTACAAGAGTTTGATTATACAGTTTCGTACAAGAGTGGACGCCGGCACGCTGACGCGGACTGTCTCTCACGTTTACCGCTTCCCACAACGGAATGCGACGCCGACAATTTTGATCATTACATCGCTGCGGTTGTACCTCCATTCCCCGATACCCGTACGTTCCGCACTGAGCAGAGGAAAGATGAGAATCTCCAACCATTCTTTACCGCTGCAAGGGACCCTACAGCTTCTAGTCCGTATTGTATACGGAGTGGTCTTTTGTACAAAAAGGACTATTCCCCCACTGGTCTCCGCTACCTTCTGGTGGTGCCCGTCAGCCTACGCTCCTCTGTTTTGCGCGTTATGCACGACGACCCCACTTCGGGACACCTGGGATCTGCGCGGACGCTCTATCGCATCCAAGAACGTTTCTACTGGCCCCGGATGCGTGAAACCACTGAGAAGTATGTGGCTAGCTGTGCTCAGTGTGCGAGTCACAAAAGCCCCGCCGGCACTCTTCCTGGTCTTCTTCATCCGGTGACGCCTCCAAGATCCTCTTTTGAGAAAGTCGGGGTAGATCTCTTGGGACCCTTTGCCAAGTCTCATTCTTGCAACCGCTGGATCGTCATCTGCACTGATTACCAAACTCGTTACTGTGAGACGGCAGCCCTTCCATCGGCTACTGCACACCAAGTCTCCCTCTTCCTGCTGCACTTTGTTATACTGCGCCATGGGCCTCCCCGAGTGTTGATCAGCGACCGAGGGCGTCAGTTCACCGCTGATGTTGTCGAAGAACTCCTTCGTTTGTGCCAAACGCATTTCCGACATTCTACCCCGTATCATCCGCAAACAAATGGGTTGACCGAGCGAACCAACCGGACACTCACCAACATGCTTTCAATGTACGTCGCCGCCGACCACAAGGACTGGGACACTGTGCTACCATTTATAACATACGCATACAAAACCGCCCAACAGGAAACAAGTTACAGTCCATTCTTTCTCCTCTATGCGCGGTCTCCTCGACACATCCTCGACACCATCCTCCCGTTCTCTACAGACGACGAACCTGAGATTGCTGAGATCCTGTGCCGGGCTGAAGAAGCCGCCGGATAGCCCGCTTGAGAACTCTCGCCTCACAAAAGTGCTCGAAATCCCGCTACGACGACCACCATCGCCACGTCACCTACCTACCTGGAGATATGGTCTGGCTTTGGCGTCCACTAAGGAAGCGTGGCTTAAGTCAGAAACTGCTCGCGCACTATATCGGTCCCTATGTTATCCTCGAGGCAATTAGTGACTTCACCTATCGGATTGCGCGCCTTACCAAAAGTGGTCGACGTTCTTCACGAACTGAGCTTGCCCACGTCGCGCGTCTGAAACCCTGTCATCCTCGGGCTGACGATTGACTCGCCCGGAGGGCTTCGCCTGCGACGGGGGAAGTGTTACGGACTTGTTCTCAAACAGAGCACGGAGGAAGAAAGAAGGAAGAGGAAGAAGAAGTGTGCGCGCCCGTTCGACCTTTGTCTTGTGGCACTTGTGGTGTTCCCGCTAGCCGTGTGTACCTAGCGTACTGAACCGACTAGAACGTCTCCGTCGCGACGCTAAGGGCGTAACAATATAACAGCTTAAGCTTGCTGCTAGAGACAGGCAACATTCATTTTTTGTTAATGGTATAGCATGCAGAAATCTGGATAAAATATCCATTGCTTTGTTGAATTTCCTGGCTTCAACCAGAGCAGTGCAGCATTACTATCAGGCAACACAAACAGCCTGAAAGCTCAAATAACCATATTACACACACCGAAAATCACTGGAGTGCTTCTAAGTACTCCACAGATATGGTTGTCAAGTGAAAATTCATGCAGTTGCGTCAGCATGTACCTAATTAGCAATCTCGGACTGACCGAAAGCTTAGTGCGCTTCACGACTCTGGAACAGAGCACCTTATAGCATGTTATGTGTCCTCTCAGAACAATGTACCTCTCTTTCCCTGTTGAGCTCACTGGATATTTTTATAATGTCCCCCTAAATGAAGCTGCCACTATATACACCCATTGCAAGGACCCCTTTGTATGGAAAATTCCACAGAGCCTGTCTCCACATGCAACACTACACAAGTGGGAAGAAGTGACACTACAGTACAAGGCTGCATGTGTGAAGAAAACACAATTGCAATGAATGAGCAAGAGTAGTGCTTTGCCAACTTATCTATTTATTCAATTTGGGATAGAAACGAACCCAGCAATATGGTCATCCACACTGCTCAAAGGCGAAACAGCATTGTCTGGTACTTTACAAGGTACGATTATCACAATTATATGTTGTGCATATCAGTGTGTATCACTGCTGCATTACAACAGTACCCCCCCCCCCTCTCGTCTACTTGGGGTCTACACATTAAAGCAGATAGGTTCTCCCAAGTGTGAAACTGCATGGACTAGTTTCTATCCAGCTTTAAGGGGAACAAAGTGGAAACGAAAAGCACAAAAACAAGGCGCACAAGAAGCAGTAGTGCTGGCCAATGTTATTCGACGTAGCCCAAAGGCCTGGAGAGTGAATGAAGGGAAATGACAATGGCAGAGAAGGAAATGAACACACTACAGCGCAGGTAGGAACTCATCCGCAAAGCTTCACAGGAATTTGTGCATGATCCTGGAAACATCTAAAAAGTAACATTGAAACACAGGCAAAAAACATAATAGAATCAAGAATGCATATAAAACCTACACGCATTTCTGCTCTTCTGGCGAGCAGAATCTGGTGGCGCGATCTAAACCCAGGGCTATTGAATGAGGCACAGACTAGAACCTTCCAGTGGCAGTGAAGCGAGGGCACTGTTAAGCATTCAAGAAATAGTGACCCAGCATAACATGATCAATGAAACGGCAAAAAAACACGATCACAGGAAAAAAAGAGGGATTGCAAGGCGCTCTTTCCATCTTTTTTGTGATCATGTCCTTGCGCCGCTCCAATGGTCAGTGTGAACCAACTAGCATTACAGCAAGTACTACAAGCATAAAATGGTCAGCACATGTAGCATCCTAGTGGCATGTTTCCATTGCAAGGCATATGCTATTTGAGTTACTAAATGGCACATATGGATGAGTTGCGAATGACTATTACATATGCATGCATCCTCTGGAAGTTAAGTAAAGCCTCACTGGCCCATACATTTACATTCAATGCTTTTGTAGAGACGGACTCCCTGACGAAGGGTCCTGCAGCGGTTGGCCATAGCATGAAATGTGTTCTTTACGGTACACCTGCAGCTTGGTGATATTGTAAAATGACTCAGAAGCCTCCATATATGCCCGTAAATACACAAAATTCAGTGAGATGAGCAACCAAAAACACAAAGCTACATTAGATGGATTTTTAAGCATAGGTAGCATTGAGGAAAAAAAGCACTGCCAGTTTCAGTTGATTAAGGGAATAAGTGATAAGTACAAAACGCAACCATAATTTCAAACGGTTCGATGGTGGGCATCGCCAGCATTTTTTTAATCAGTCTCAAACAGGCAGGTGATTGTAAACAGTCAATAAAAGCATTGTTCTTGGATTGACAAGATTATCCAGCAGCTTTCTCACTATATGCAATTATAATATTGACCTAGTAAACATCTTGCAGTTCAGTGCTGCTTTCCTTGCCTCTTTGTCTTAGCATTCGTTACTTGTTACACGAGCCACCGAGTATAAAACATCTGGGTTTGCAAAGCATTTAGCCTCCCGTGGCAAGGACTCCTAACATTCACACACACTCGCTTTCTTCCATTTTTCTTTTATTTGACAGTTCAGAGTTCGAAGCACAGTTTTCTTTCTCAGAAGAGTATTGAATTCTCAGAGGTAATTTTTATTCGATATGACAAGGTGCAGTTTTGTCGTGACTCTTTTGGAGATCTGCACAGTATTTACATGCCACTACAATTGGTTTCTGTTCTTTGAATTGTATTGAGGATCTGTGTATTCACTCCACGATGAACTTGATGTATGGGCTTGCAGGATAGTTATGTAAACAAAGCAAAGAACTCGGGGTAGGTAAGTACACTAGTCATAGAAGTATAGTATTTCATGTTCGCAGACAAGTCAAAATTCCATCAAGTCTGCATGCTGTCCTGGCAACTAAGTGACGTGCCATTACACTTGGTCACTGTTTTACAATTAGCCCCTAGACAGTTTTTCTCTACAAGTGGGGACCCTTAGCTGATGCAAGGCAGTGGGCGCTAAGTATTTCTTGATCCCAACTGACCGCTCCGGCCATGCACTATTACTCTATCGTACAGTGACGTGCCTTTTCAGTGCTTACTCTTAGCTGTATTGTTTTTAAGTATGAAACAGTGAAATAAAACAACAGAAGAATAAAACACTCATTCCACACAAAACATCCAATATATACATATTTGTACTTAGAACAGTCATTTCATATCATGCAATGTTTCGAACACTTTATGGACTCTTCCTCAGCAGTACAATTGTGCCATAATTCTTGTTTATTTTTGCTCAGAACGAACTGTACAAATATTTCACTTGAAATTTGACTGGTAGAGGCTGTCTCAATTGGTAACAATTCTTTTCAGTGCATGCTGCAGCTGAGTAGCTTGAGCTGTGTTGCATGTTAACACTCAATCGCCAGATTTCATTTGCTACTTTCTGTGTCTGAAGTGACAAAAGCAGTGCACACACATGAAACCTAGGAAGACCAAATGGCATAGGTCAAGAAAAGGAAGTGAATGCTGCACTTGACATGAAGACACTCATTAACATAGGCAGCAGTGAGCACAGAGATGGAGAAACTAGTATTACGTACTGGGAGCATGCGAATTGTAGTTTTGCCAACCAAACTGATTATGAATAGCATAGTCTTGCTGCTGAATCAAATATGAATAGTGCTAAAACCCAAACTGAATACAAATAAACTAGTTGAGCAGCTATTTTAAATCTCTTTGAAGAAGTAAACACGTTGAATTTTAGAGATAATTTGAACATGCACAGTTTGAATAATTTCGATACCATAGCATGGATACCATAACAAATGATTCCATGCACTTTTAAAGATTTGTTACTGTCATGAACCTCGACACATTTTCTGCGTGCAAATGCATCTCATATGCAACACCACAGCTGTACGTTGCAGCCAGAAATGAGGATTACGTGGCGAAATGTACGCCACTAAGAGATTGCTACCACCGGGGAGAACCACACGGAAAATAGTGCTTCTGTACATCTTACAAATGATGTGCATGTTTGTTTATGCTTTGCAGTCTATTTTCTCACAGTAAAACAGGCTTGTTGTAAAACGCGTTTAGGCTTTATTTTCGGATGAAAACATTAAATGACCAGCTCCTGCATATTTGCCGCGAGTGCTATACCGAAGTGAACGCGCGAACACAGGCAAGGGAGATATGAATATATACACTTTACCTTTCAATGTATACGTCCGGGAGTACTTAAAAAAAATTGTGCCGTCTTCTCCTCATACTAACATAAACACACCAAGTAGACGGCGAAAGCAGGTGCCGCTGGGGCATGCGTGCGTCTACGCTGTTGCTGGATGATTGCATCGCCGGAGACTTAATCGCTCTAATAATGGTCAGTTCATACTGTTTGTGCTGTATATGCGGGGGCTCATTAACTTTACAGCTAGGATGCAAATTAATTTGATAACCGACGATGGAGAGCCACCGTGAAGAGGAAAAGTTTCCCCAAACCAGCGCCGCAGCCGTCATATGCAGTTTCGACGTTCGAAGCAGCGCGCGCCGGGCGCGCCAATCAGAGCGCTGGAGAAATCCGCCACCCAAAAGATGCACAAAAGTGACCGTATAGCACCCTATGCGCCTCCCGTGTCGAACGCGTCCGCCAGCTGGCGGAAGGCGGACGAGCGCAGCGCCTCTAAAAACGACCGTACGGGGCCCTTAAGATAACTATAGAACATGTCTCAACGGTACCGGTTTCCTGTTTATGTGTCTATATGCACTGCTCCAAAAATATTTTAGTACTTCAATTTGTTTAAAAAGATTGTCAAAAGAAGGCAAACCGGCTGTTCTAACGACACTGCTGGGCAAATTCTCCTGTGGCATGTAGAGGACGCTTGTAGCAATGTTTCTCAAAATCCTACATGTGGAAGAGCAGTAAAAAAAAAAAAAAACCCATACCGTATCTTAAAACACTATACCCCAGAGCATGGACGATTAGTTTTCTGATAGAAAAAGGCATCATGGTTTTCAAAATAAACAACAAACATGCAACACTTCCAAGTTTCTTACAAATGTGGGTCAACTGAGTATACCATGTCAGATCACTGTCTATGAGCACACCAAGATACTTAACCAACGGGACGCTAGCTATAGGTTGGCAAGACCACAGAGAGCAATTTGAGGGGTGTACATGGTATCTCCAGTTGTGATGTATGAATGCGAGAGTTGGACTGCGAAGAAGGCTGACCGCCGAAGAATTGACGCGTTTGAATTGTGGTACTGGCGGAGACTCTTGAGAGTTCCTTGGATGGCCAGAAGATCAAATCAGTGGATATAGTCGACCATAAATTTGACTGCTCGTTGGAGGGTCAAATTCTAAAGTTAAGGCTCAGCTTCTTTGGTCTTCTGATGAGAAGAGAGGAGTCGCTGGAAAAAGCTTTGATGTTGGCAAACGTGGAGGATTACCGGAGAAGGGGTAGGCCGCGAACGCGATGGTTAGATGGCATCCTCGAGCGCTGCAGATGAAGTCATTTGATGTTAGGAAGATAGTGACAGACCGCAAAGCGTGGCGTGATATGGTCCATAGGGTCACGAAGAGTCAAACACGACTGAACTGAACCTAAATAAAGATTGTTATTATTATTTATTTATTTATTTATTTATTTATTTATTTATTTATTACAGGTTCCTGCAGCGCCCGAAGGCGTTATTGCAGGGGTGGGAGATGACAAATAATCTTGCTGGGAACGCCAGTGGTACAATAAAATACATAAAAATGAAGAAAATAACACGACACAAGTGATACTGATAAAGCAGAATGAGAAACATACATCTAAAGGTGGCAACTGCGCGACAAACAAAGTGATGAAAACACTCAAAAACAAGGTAATGAAGGAAACACACGCAAGAGAACTGGGCGCCACGTCACGCATCCGGTAAAAAAGCCCGAAATAAATTTTCAGTGCAACACCCAGTGATGCCAGCTGGCAGCCGGTTCCACTCATTGATCGTCAGTGGAAAGAACGAGGTTTTTATACACATCTGTCCGGCATTTTATTTCTCGGATTTTCCACTGGTGATCAAGTCGTCTAGATAAAAAGTGAGGTTGGAGTAGGTACCGATCTTTATCAATGCTGAGCTTTTCAAAATAAATGCGATACATGATCTGCAGTCTGAAATGTTTTCTGCGGTGAGCTAATGATTCTCAACCAAGATGATGTTTAATAGACGTGACACTAGATGAAAAGTTGTAATTGTTAGACACAAATCTGGCAGTATTATTTTGGACGCGTTCGAGCATGTCAGATAAGTAAATAAACTGGGGATCCCATACAGGGCATGCATATTCAAGAATTGACCTTATGTAAGATAATAAACCAACGCTCTAGCCCGCTGCCACGAGCCGAGAGCCCGGATTCCGAACCTATGACCCAGGCCCGACCCACGAGCCCGAAATGGCCTGAACCTTGACGCCATTCTAAAGAATCTCACAAGCACCTACGTATAATGAACTTAAATGCTGGTAGCGTAGTAAATAAAACTGAACCCCTTGAGATTTCTTTACTGTGTCTGTCTCTTGCTGTTGTCCGTGTGTTTTTTAAGCGCTTTCCAGTTTTAACATGTCTAACCAACTCGCCCAAACGCTGCCATTATTTACTAGAACATGACCCACACATTGCCGTGATAACCGAAACGTGGCTGAGGACTGAAATAAGTGACGAAGATGTTTTTCCAACTTGTTACCAAGTTTTTCGTAAGGATCGCCAATTCAAGGGAGGTGGTGTTGCAGTCCTAATTAAAGACCACATACAGGCTGTTCCCTTGGAGGAAATTCTAGGCCTTGAATGTTTATGTATAAAGATCTCATGCTGGGGCCATAGCTTCATTTTGCTTGCCATTTACAGACCTTCTGATGCTTCAGTTGATTATCTATTCAAACTAGAAGAGCACATGTGTCGGTTCCAAAGAAGCAAACTGCTACTGATTGGCGACCTAAACTTGGCTGGCGTTAATTGGGACCGTTTTCAATCCCTTCCTCAAAACAGCAATAATTTAAACAGTATACTTAACATCATGTTAACACATAATCTAATACAAATAGTGCAGGAACCGACACGTGTGCAAGGATCTAGCAAGTCTATCCTCGATTTGGTATTTGTGCCTAGAGAATTGCCTTAATACACAGTTGAAGTTGTGGAAGGCATATCTGACCATCTGCTTGTCAATGTTCGCTTACGCATTGGCGCTTGTACTCAATCAGATAACCCTGTGAAGTCTCGATCTTTCAAAGACTACTCACGTGCTGATGATGCATCCATTATAGAACATTTAGAAACATGCTTTATTGATTTTAATGATGATGATTTAAACACACTTTGGGACCGTTTTAAAGATATGTGTAAATTGTGCATAAATACGTTTGTGCCGAGCAAACGTAAACCTATTCGTCGACAAACGCCGTGGATGACGTGTGAAATAATCCACTTAAAACGAAAGATAAAAAGGTTAAAAAAACGGCGCTCGCACTTAGGTAACCTAAACGATTTAAAGGAAAGCCTTGCGCGTGCTGTGCACACGTCGAAAGAAAACTATTTTAATACTGTGCTCCCAAACTTCATTGTGGAGGAGCCAAAAAAGTTTTGGAATTATATAAGCGAAAAAAAGAAACCTGTGTCGCAAATTTTGGTTGATGGATCAGTAGTTACTGATCACGGGGATATTGCGCACCTCTTCAACGACTACTTTCACAGTGTGTTTTCGAATTCCGGTGCTTGTCCATCCAATGATAGTGTTTCACCCCCGTGATGTCAGTTTTATTTCATATCCTGGCGTTGTTTCCATGCTACTAAATTTAAAAAGCAAATCCTCATGTGGTCCTGACAACCTTCCTAACGTGTTTCTGAAGCGATATGCTGAATATGTTGCAAAGTTCTTAGTTATTCTCTTCCGTATCTCATTACTTCATGGACATTTACCGAGGGACTGGAAGGTAGCCAGGGTTGTGACAGTATACAAGAAAGGTGACCGCGCGTTATTGAAAAATTACCGTCCGATATCACTTACATCGTCATGTTGTAAATTAATTGAACATATTATTGCCAACCAGATTAATGATTCTTTAGATGCACAAAACGTTCTCTCTAAGTTTCAACACGGGTTTAGAAAAGTGTACTCAACAATAACGCAACTAGTGACAGTAATACACTCACTTGCTTCATGTCTTGATAAGAACGGTCAGATTGATGCAATATTTCTAGATTTCAGCAAAGCTTTCGATAGAGTCCCACATGACAAACTAATATTAAAACTTCGTAGCATTGGCCTACCTGAATGTTTCATCATATGGATAACAAACTATTTAACCAATCGGTACCAATTTGTAGAAGTTAATGAGGAACAATCAGGTTGCCTTCCGGTCGGCTCTGGGGTGCCCCAAGGAAGTGTGCTGGGGCCATTATTGTTTTTATTATATATTACCGATCTTACAACTGACCTTGATCACAACGTGCATATCAGGCTGTTTGCAGATGATTGTGTGCTTTTTCAAGAAATAACTTCTATTAATGACCAAATTCATCTTAACTCCTCTCTGGCTAAGATTTATGAATGGTGTAAAACGTGGGACATGAAAGTTAACACTGATAAGACCGTCGTTCTTCGCTTCGCTCGCATAAAAACTCCGCTCTCCTTTATCTACAGGCTAGGTTCTTCTTTGTTGGAAGAGGCCAAGTACAAGTATTTAGGTGTCACGCTTACTAATACTTTGTCATGGAACTTACATATAGATAACATCTGCTCTTCCGCTTTACGTAAACTATACTTTTTAAGACATAAGCTTAAACATCTCCCTCGAGCGTAAAACTAGTTGCTTACAATTCACTAATTAGACCGAAACTTGAATATGCTTGCGTTGTTGGGACCCGTTTACTAAACACAATATCACCCGTTCAGAAAAGGTACAAAGAAAAGCTGTGAGATTCATTTACTCTAAAGTTTCTCCGTATGACTCACCCTCTGAATTAATGTAGGTTAATGGTATTGAACGTCTTGAGCAACGAAGAAAAAATTTACGCTTGCAATTTCTTTCCGCGCTTTGGAATCGAGACCTAGCTATTAACCCTTCGCCATATCTGTCGCTTTTATTATCGAGGCATACGCGCCACCATCATCCTAATTCGCTGACGCCGTATTTCGCACGAACTGATTTATTCAAGTTTTCATTTTTTCCTCGCACAGTAACCGACTGGAATGATTCATTATTGCCTTTCTCCTCACTTTGATGTTTATTACTTTTGTTATTATTGTTTTTTGCCATGTTTCCACCCTGCTTCGACCTGTACAAGGTTCGCAGTATTGAATAAAGAAAGAAAGAAATACAGGAACTGCTTGACATTTGACTGCGCTTTGTTAAAATTGCGCTTTAAAAAATTAAACATTCTGCAGGCTTTCGATGTAATATGCTCAACTTGTCTCGTCCACGTAAGGTTAGATGTGAAGCATACGCCGAGATACTTATATTCAGAAACTTTTTGCACGGGAACATTATTCATTGAATAACAGGTCTGTTCTGTAGAGGGGAACGCTTACGAGTGAACGAGAAAAGTTTGCATTTTGAAATGTTCAAAGACATTTGCCATTTTGAGCACCAGTACTGTATAAAATTTAAGTCTCGCTGAAGTTTTAATGCGTCAGAAGAACTTTCCACAACATGTTAAAGCACACAGTCGTCAGCATATAGCCGAACTTGGCAGGTGAGGTCAAGAACAATGTCATTAATAAAAGTAAGAAAAAGAAGGGGTCCAAGGACAAACCCCTGGGGCACACCTGAGGATACGTTTACGGAATCGGAGTTACAACCATTATTACAACACGCTGGATGCGGTCCTGGAGATATGAATGAAGCCAGTCGATGATATTGGGATGCAGACCAAGGCAACGTAACTTGTGTAATAATAGCGCATGAGGTACAGAATCAAAGGCCTTTTTTTAAATCCGGAAATACACAATCAATTTCATATCCGTGGTCAAAAGAGGAAAACAGATCATTATTGAACTCAAGTAACTGGGTGATACAGGAAAAACCTATTCTAAAGTCATGCTGAACTGGCGTAAAGAAGTCATGAGAGTCAAAGTGTTTCATGACTGCGCTGTAAATTATATGTTCCAATGTTTTACAACACACGCTAGTCAGAGAAATGGGTGGGTAATTAACAACAGACGTTTTCGAACCGCTTTCATGCACTAGGACAACATTAGCATTTTTCCAGTCATTTGGCAAATATGTCGAGTTAAACGATATTTGGAACAAGGTGACTAAATAATGAGCAATTTCATTCGCACATGATTTTAAAACAAAGGTAGGTACACCATCAGGGCCGCTGGCGGAGGCGGCTCTGATGTTACTAAGCAGTTTTAAAACACCCTGATAAGTAAAAACAATTTCAGGCATGGTTTCGGTAATATATTCACGAGTGTTCGGAAGTTCTCCGATGTACGCTGGCGCAAAGGCAGACTGAAAATATGCATTAAAGCGGCAAGCTTTATCAGCAAGGTCGCCATCGACGTCTAAGTTTGGGATTCCGACTGGTTCGCGTCCGTTGTGTTTCAGAAACTTCTTCAATTCCTTGGTGTTACTACGCAGTTTAAAACCCAGATTATTAAAGAAGTTATCCTTATGAGCTTTAATTTCAGTTTTTATTGTACTGCCAAGGGCCCGTATTGACTGTCATACAGCAGGGCAACGATTCTTTTTATACGATTGAAGAAGGCGATGCTTTTTCCTGACAAGCCGTCTGATTTGTCGCGTGATCCATGGTTTGTCGCGGCGCCGCTTACCAGAAAGAAGTTTTGTTGAGATGTATTTATCAATTAGGCTGCCCAATTTATTTTTGAATACCTCCCAGAGTGAACTGCAGTCCTAACTCTGGCTTAGAATAATAAAATTGGGACGGAAGGAAGCAAGTTCGTTATTCATTGATGTATAATCGCCCCTGGTAAAAACAAACTTTCCTACGGAGAACTTTTGGAATTAAATAAGGAAAATGCCTAACATTAGCAACAACAACTGTGATCACTTATTCCTGGTATAACAGTGCCGCGCACTACCGATGATCGGTTACAGAAGAGTAAATCTAACACTGAAGATGAGTGCTGCGTTTCCCGAGTATGCTCAGTGACGTACTGATATAGATCATTAGAGTAATTAATTCACAAAAGGCCAAAGACAATGAAGATTGATTCGTACGAAGAGGTTTGTAGTCAACCCATTTGAAATCAGGCATATTGAAATCCCCGCCAAACAAAAAGTCATTTTTTAAGCCAAGCAAGAAATCAGACAGTGACCTGAAAATGTCAGGGCCGGTAGCGGAAGGGGGACGGTAGACGGAACCAATAGTCAGGTCTCTTCCATTGCTTAGGCGTAGGTTACACCACACTGATTTGCAGCCAACTAGGGGCGCTGTTATTGCTGAAGAGCGGCAGCATTCCTCAACAAGTAGAAATACCCCTCCACCATGCAAGTGTCGGTCGCGACGATACACGTTATAACCAGTTGGGAAAACTTCCGCGCTCAGAACGGAATCATCCAACCACGATTCAGTGCCAATTATAACATGAGGCTTAATGGAGGAAACATGGGCAGCAAATTCATCAGCTTTATTTTTTATACTCCTGCAATTCACGATGAGAATTGTCAATTCAAAATTTGATGATGCCAAATGCGTAGAATAAAGATCAGGCCCATGCTGCTGAGCGGGCAGTTGCCTCCCTTTTTGCTATTCCCTGAGCTCAACAACTCGGTCATGTTCACAATCATAGACAAAGCACTTTTTATTTACGAAAAGCTTATCGAATCGCAACTTCAAAGGAAAAGCCTGATCACGAGCGTATTGAGAAAGCTTGAAACGAGCCTTTCGAACCGCAGGCGTGAAGTCTTCGCGCAAGGCAAACCTAGTATCCTTCAGCCTAAAACCACATGATAAGATACTGTCCTTGACCTTATAACTGCAAAATTTTATGACAATAGGTCGGGTTTTGCATTCAACAAAGCGGCCTATTCGTTGAGCCCTTTCGATACTTTCAGATGGAACATCTTAGACAAGAAAAGAGAAAAAGTAAGCGCGCACATTTTTTTCAGATTCAGACCATGCAACTCTCTGTTGCGGAATCTTTTAGACCTAGAATAAGCAGGTTATTTCTGCGGGACCTATTGGATACATCTTCAAAACAGGCCTTAAGATAGGCAATATCACTGGATAAGGTGTCAACACAGGATAATGCATTCGGAGTACGAGCATTTGCAGTCTGCCGTAAGGAATGCAAGTCGGTCTCTAGTGCAGAGATACTGCCCAGGAAGCCTTGCAAAGACGTACTACAGCACTCTGCTGTTGTTTGAGCATGTGGAGTTCCTGAAGAAACTGCGTCTGACGCAGTTCTAGACGTTCCAATACTGCGTTAATCCCAGCAACAGCTTCGCTATTCGAACTCAACTGAGGAGCATTGTAATCGGGACCGGGGTTGCATTCAGCGTCACCAGATAATAACAGTAAAATTTGAAATAGGAGACCATGACCATACTTCCACATAGCAGCACACTTTTTCATACCACAAAGCAGGCCGTCGGGGCACGACACCGCAATAAAACATCGATTGGAACTGCCATAGCATACAGCGGGAAATCGGTAACCAACCTGAGCAAGAAACAGCGGTGAGCGCATGGCGGCTGCGACGTCGTGCCCCAGCTGGCTGGCTTGAAACTGGCGAATAAATATCCGCCCCTCGAAGATAGTCCTGCTCGTGCATCCGTGTTGCCAGATCACCAGCGCAGTCGGAGCCAAACTGGGAGGCAGATGCAGAGGCAGCAGGACTTTTTGACGGGTTAGTTGGCACATGATCTTGATTCTTATCGCGCTGAAGAAACACCACAGGAAGAAAGACACAAAAGGACAGAAGCGCAACTTCCAACTTTAATGAGCAGAAAAATAACCCAGGCACTCTTTTATAATCTCTGGTCTGCATGAATGTGCGATAAACCCCACACTAAATCAGAAAAAAAAACAGTAATACTAGGCAGGATTGAACCAGTTCAATCATGACAAAACACATGGGTGAAAGGCAGGTTGCATGGATAAAGACAAGAAACAAGAAAATGATAAAAGCGAGCAACCACAAGAGATTAAAAAACCGAAGATGCCATGAGAGAGTGAAGTCAAAGATAAAAGCATAAAACTCAAACGGTGGATGGCAGCGTGTAAAAGGCGCCTAAAATCATTAAAAAAAGAAGGAAACGGTGAAAAAGAACCACACATATCCTTCCGAAAAGGAGAGTTCGTCTTTAGAAAGGAGTATAGAGGGCATGCTAAAGCACTGGTCTTTTCTTTGATGAATGTAAAAAGCCTCAATAACTTCTCTTTCTGCCTTGTCCTGCGTCTTGGCTACAAACTTAGTTTCCTGAAACTTGGGATGGCAATTTTCACAGCGGCTACAATGTATAGCAAGGTTACCTCCTGTCTTGTTCTTTATAGTCACATTGTGCCTTCGAGCCCGCTCACTGAAACATTTCCCCGTCTGTCCCATATAAACGTTGCCACAGGTCAACGGAATCTCGTACACCACCTTGCCGGTGCACTGGGTGAACATGGTTTGATGCTTTACAGTACAGGCCTCGTTGAAACGCTTTCCTGACACCATCGGGCAAATGCTTGACAGCTTGCAGGAAGCTGAAAAGATTAGCTGTACACCATGCCTGGCTGCCATTTTTTTTCTAATTGTGCGAGAGACCGTGCAGATAGGGAATAACCTGCACAGGCTTCTTTTCGGCCTCTCGTTTGTTGCCTGGCTTCTTGATTCTTTGAAGAAGGCTTTCGAACACGCTGGTGACCATATGCACAAGGTAGCTTGCAGAAAGGATTCTTCCAATCTGCTACTGGAAGCTTTCATCCATCTTGTGCGGGCAAGATTTATCTAGGGCAGATCTTAGGCAAAGTGAAACTATGCCACGCTTTACTATCTTTGAGTTGGAGCTATCATAAGCTAAAAGAGCCTTCTTTGAGCGAGGCTGATACATCCAACACACGTGTGTGTTGGAGAAGGAAAGTTTCAGGTCCAGAAATTGAAGGCAACCACTATCTACTAATTCATGCGTAAATTTGAATCCAGTCGAGGTAGAATTAAAAGAACTCAGGGTCTGGGCGATAAAAGTATCAGCGTCACTATGGGCAGGTACATTAAGAAGCACAAGATAGTCATTTACATATCTAAATATTCGAGAGACTGCCGAGTTGCACAAACAAGCTTCTAGTCGCCAATCAAAAGAAGAAAGAAAAAATTCGCACAAGACCGGAGCGTCTGACGATCCAATGCAGATGCCTTGCCTCTGCACGAAAAGTTTGTCTTGGAAATAAACAGCTGTGGAATTCAGATAGAACAGTAACAGGTCTAAGAAATTCCCTATTGTGATCCTCACTTCATTTTGAAACCCAACTTCCCCATAGTCTTCCAAATGCTCTCGAACAGATACAAACAGGCCCTCATGGGGCACAGAGTAAAAAAGGTCCTCTATGTCAACGGAAAACCCTGTGCTGGCTGCGAAGTCGCCTTTTTCCAAGACGTGCACCACCTCTCTTGAGCTACGGACACGGTAGGGATCCCGGCCTGCTATTCTGTCCAAATGGCGTCGCAGAAAATCACTGACTGCTCTCTGCCAGGTATCCATATCGGACACAATGGCTCGTAGGGGGCATGCAGGCTTGTGCGTCTTGCCTGAAAAGAAAATATCCAGGCTTCCTGTCTTGGCCTCCTTGACAGCACTGGCCAATGAATTGAGGTTCATCCGGGCAAGTAGCTTTTGTGCAGCACGTTTCTGCTTAGCAAGTTGAAAGTTGACATGTCTGAAATGTTTCTTGATCGCTTCGGTAGCCTTTTCCTTAAAAACACCATTTGTCATGAAAACAAAGCCGCCTTCTTTGTCAGCCTCCAGAAGAGTAAGGTCGGACGCTTTCATAAAATCGGCAATCATTTTCAGCAATCAAAGAAAAGACAAGTGCGTTAGCACGCCCTCTATACTCCTTTCTAAAGACGAACTCTCCTTTTTGGAAGGATATGTGTAGTTCTTTTTCACCGTTTTCTTCTTTTTTTAATGATTTTAGGCGCCTTTTACACGCTGCCATCCACCGCTTGAGTTTTATGCTTTTATCTTTGACTTCACTCTCTCATGTAATCTTCGGTTTTTTAATCTCTTGTGGTTGCTCGCTTTTATCATTTTCTTGTTTCTTGTCTTTATCCATGCGACCTGCCTTTCACCCATGTGTTTGGCATGATTGAACTGGTTCAATCCTGCCCAGTGTTACTTTTTTTTTTTCGATTTAGTGTGGGGTTTATCGCACATTCATGCAGACCAGAGATTATAAAAGAGTGCCTGGGTTCCTTTTCTGCTCATTAAAGTTGGAAGTTGCGCTTCTGTCCTTCTGTGTCTTTCTTCCAGTGCTGTTTCTTCAGCGCTATAAGAATCAAGATGCAGAGGCGAGACGCAGCAACTTGCTATCGAAGCATCATCGACAACAATCGAGCTGATTTTGAAATGGATAGGCGCATGCTTGAATGCCTCATCCAGTGATGATGGATCCACCGGAGATCAAGAGAAGAGGACGCAGGACAGCACCTGAGCAAGAAACAGCGGTGAGCGCATGGCGGCTGCGACGTCGTGCCCCAGCTGGCTGGCTTGAAACTGGCGAATAAATATCCGCCCCTCGAAGATAGTCCTGCTCGTGCATCCGTGTTGCCAGATCACCAGCGCAGTCGGAGCCAAACTGGGAGGCAGATGCAGAGGCGAGACGCAGCAACTTGCTATCGAAGCATCATCGGCAACAATCTAGCTGATGTTGAAATGGATAGGCGCATGATTGAATGCCTCATCCAGTGATGATGGATCCACGGGATACCAAGAGAAGAGGACGCAGGACAGCACCTGAGCAAGAAACAGCGGTGTGCGCATGGCGGCTGCGACGTCGTGCATCTCTCCCAGTGAAGCAACCGGTTAGTACAGGCCACATGTCCGGTTACCCCATCATGTGCGAAAGAAAAGCACGAATTGAAAATTACGAGCGCTGCGACGGAGAACAACAACGAGAGAGTAAAGACAAGGACAGGCGCTCGTAATTTGCAATCATGTACCAACTAGCTCAACTTTCCGTATTACTAAACGCACGAATAGTTCTGATCTCCAGGCAGAACACGCATACACCGATGCACGTGGTGTAGTCAACACTCACTTTCACCGGGAACCTAAACAAGATGTCAAAAATTTAAGCGCAACAGAGACAACACGCAGACAAGATAGGAAACGACTTGCGCTACTTGCAACACTCTATTGGCGTGAACGAACAGCAGTATATATAGCACTGGGAGGCGAGAGGATATGAACAATATGTGACTGTTCATGCGCGAGAACTCTGCAGTAGCATAAAAAGGTACACAGGTGATTTGGCTGAAGCTAAAACATATCTAAAAACTTACATTTGTTTTGGAACATCACGATCGAAGGATGCTAACACATACGCTCCCATTCTTAATTATATGTTGGGCTTCTATCAGTTCACGAGCGATAGTGTCGTTACTTTTACAGACTATTCTGGTGTTCTGAAGCCTTCCCTTACAAGCCTTCTTTTCTGTCCCGCAATCCTTGCAATGGAGCGGCAGATTCGAACCTGTACCATTCTTGAGTGACAATTCGTGTTCTCTTAAACGATCGTTAATGCACCGCCCCGTTTGTCCGATATAAACTTTTCCACATGTCAGTGGGATGCTATACACCACCCCAACCGCACAATTCACAAACTGGTTAACAGGCTTCGTTTGACACACTTTTTTCACCCCATTTTCAGGATCAGTCATTCGGCACAATGAAGCGAGTTTCTTAGCGGCAGAAAAAACAACGGGAACTTTGTATTTGGCAGATTATGTGCAACTTTATGGGAATACGGAATTACCGCTGGTCTGATTCTCTTTTTTGAAGTTACATCTTCGTCTCTTGTTCTGTTTCGTTCTTTTTTCACCTTCTTTAATAGTGCTTCGCTCACAGAGCTCAAAACCGACAAAGGAAAGCCTGCCTGTGTTAGCTTGCGGATCTGATCGTCAAAGCTTTCCTGCGCTTTGTGTCTGCACGACGTTTTTAGAGATGAATTTAAGCACAGCGTGGCGTTGGCTCGTTTTACTGTCTTGGAATGTGAGGAGTCAAACGGTAACAATTCTTTGCGGGCACGGGGGCAGTAGTTCCAGCAGGCGCCTTCGTCAGTAATGGTGATGTTAATGGTTGTTTCCCTTTGGGAGCTCAAAAGTAAAATCTAAACAACTCGCGTGATTTTTAAAATCAGCTAAAACATCCTCCGCAATCTGTGGGTATAGTCAAAGGTGACTGTTTTTTGAGAGCAATTAAAAAAAATCATCTACGTCCCTAAAATTCTTCAGAACTTTGTGCTCGTCAAATGCACCTGATAGGGCTTTGTCAATACCCGCAAGAAATTGTTGCACAGTATCGGTGCCACGCAAGACCCAATACATATTCCGTTCTTCGGTAGATAAGCCTGATTCTGGAACGAAACAGTCGTGAAACACAGATATAATTCTAATAGTGAACGGAAGTTGTCAAGCGATATCCCCGCGGAATTCTGATAGGCGACCGGGCCGTTTACTTAAATGCAGGGGAAGACGGATGCCGGCAACTGTTTTTGTGGGATAGAATAAAACAGGTCGACCACATCCACTGAAAATAAGTACCCCATTGGATCATTGTCACGCAATCATTCAGTGATCTCGAAGCTGTTCCGTACAGAAAAAGGGTCATCCACCACCAAAGTATTTAGCTGTTTCAACAGGAATCTGCCCCGTTCTGCCAAGCACCGCGTTCATTAACTATGCACCTGAAAGGTACATGTTCTTTGTGAATCTTAGCGGTAAAAAACGCGTTTAAATTATTGCTCTTGCAGTCACTAATGCCTTTACCGAGCTTCAGTAAACCAAGTTCTTTACACAAAGAAATAGCTCGACATTTTACCTTGGCTGGATTCAATTTTGTCGCCTTGAAATTCCGGTGAATGGCTTGTATTGGTTTTTCGCTAAACATCCCCGACGACATGGCGACAAAGCCGCCTTCTTTGTCGGCTTGCTTGAACCGAAGGTCCCTGAAGAATTTCACGACACGCTTTGTTGGCGTTCTAGGACGGCGTCCGGTGTTAGGAACAGTCCTGATGAGGCTATCAAACCCATCTAACAGACATCTTTCCTTGTCCTCTTCATCGGCTTTGTTGGCCAGTCTTCGGTTTAGAGACAGCAGCTCGTGCTCCGGAATGCTCGTTCCACGCTGTATTTTGGGCCTTTCTTGAGGGTATCGATGTTGTCTTCCGGGATGCAGGCTCCACCTAGAGCGAAAGCCACACCCACAACTTGGGTTTCTCTGCCCTTCTTTGGTAACGCCTGAAGCGTCCTTCGCCTCAAAAACTCTGTGGTCTGATCCACCAGCTTCCTACACTACTGTAGTTTCACGACGGCGATGCTCACGGGAACCCGGGAGAAGCAGATCCAACGAAGTCAATCCTTAAGCAGGCGCACCTGCCACCTTATATGTGATTCTTCAAGCCTACCACAAGCTTCTGTGGTAATTAACCTCATTGCTCTTACGACGTGCCGTGCGAGAGTTCTCGGATACAGCATAAAGAGGGGGCTCGTACCACCTGAAATCGCCGCATTTTTTGTCGTCGCCAAGCCATCTCTCGATAATAGAATGTGCCGGATTCTTCGGTCAGAGTTATGGCTGCTTAGGGATTGGCTTCGATCGATTAGCTTCTCCCGTGAGCATCGCCGTCTTGAAGCTACACTCGTTTAGGAAGCTGGTGGATCAGACCACAGAGTTTTTGTGGAAAAGGACGCTCGCCATTTTGGGGAAAGTCGCTTCATGCCGTTACTGCGGAGTGTCCGAAGCAGTTGTGTTGTGCGCTGGGCGATTGAAATTTGATCAGTCGCGAAAACTAGCATGCCAGACTGCTGTGTTCCATTGTGTGCAGGCTCGGCAAAAAGAGGCGTCACATGTTTTCGTTTTCCACGGAATGAGGAGACGGAGGGAGGCTAAAGTGAAGCGGGAAGACTGGACTGCGAATGACAATGCGAAGATCTGCGAGGTAAGCCACAATAGCTGTGCTGCTTTCATGCATCCCTAAAATTTGTTTTGAGGGAATAGGTGCACATCGATTGTGTAAAAAGGTCTGGCGCAGACAAAGGCCCTTAGAAAGATGACACACACAAGCGCTTGCGTATGTGTGCGTGTCGTCTTTCTTACGGCCTGTATCTATTTATGCGCAAGGGTTTTACAAGATATTTTTTGTACTCGTCGAAAGCAGTTACCCACTTTCGTTTGGAATCCTATTTTCTCACGCAGCTTCACCAATCTGCTTGTAAGCACGAGCTTTGTGCGGTTTTGCCTTCACCAATCTAGAATTGTGCGCAACAGAGATTTTGGTCTGCCTTCTTCAACGTCGAAGCAGGTCGAAGCATCGTTATAAACCTGAATATCGCACTCGTTGGATCGCATTGCCTGGCATTGGGAGTAGCTCTTCATGCTTTTGAACGGCAAAACTTGAATTTTCAGCGTGCGTGAGGACCTATGAGCTACATAAATGGACAATTACGTGTACTACATTATAGTAACTCTAGAAAATTTAATGTAACTTTCAGTGAGTGACACTCGACTTCAGTATCATTCGCGGATTGTCACACAATAATCTCTGTTGACCGTGTATTTACCATTATATGTTCACAGCAAGGAGGTTATATAGAACTTTTGGAGTGGTGATCCCCCATAGACGCCAATGCGAGCGGGTGAAGCCGGCTAAGCCAGCGGCTGCCATGTTGCAATGGGCAAAAAGCACGCGGCGCCGGCCAATGAAAGCGCATCGCGCGCGTTTCGCGAGCACTTCAGAGCATATGAATTTAAGAAAATCCTAATGAAATCATCTTTTCGTCAAATTCCATTGTTTAGACTGGCAATTTCTTTTTTCATACGCCTTACGTGGCGATAAGAGTGGATGTAATCGGGGCCGAGCTATTCTAATCTTCTCCACATTTTGTCACTGCTTCTTGGACCAAAAAACACTTCTGCGCTTATATTTTAACCGAGTGAGACCCGCGTTAGTTCTGTTTTACATCGTTTTGCGTAGTTTACCATTTCATTTTGAATTCCACTCGTAAAGACCTTTTAAACGATATATGACGATGTTGTAGCCTAAAGTTAAATGCTAATTGAATCACCTAATTAAAGCTCATTAGCTAATACCAGAAAATCATACAGTGCAATATCTCGTTCTCGATACAAGCTATTCAACTATATATGACTTGAGGCTGTAGCGGAAAGTTGAATTCAATACAAAGAGCCTATTTATTCATTTTTATTTCCTTTTATTATTAATGGCAATTAAGACTACAAGTCTAGTGCAGTTATACTCGGCCTATGCTATTCAAAGACGCAACACTTGAGGCTCTTATAGTCGACATAATCAACACAGCATATTTATACACACTGTATAAATGCGCTGTGCCATAGGATTCAATAAGGCTGCTCATTTATATATAAATTTTTTTTTTTTCAGAACGTTTCCAGCTGAAGTTTTATCCGATGCGATCCAAAAGAGAGTGAAGATATCCAGACAAGTGCAAAGTAATGTAGAGCTGCAAATGGGGCGTTATATATGGGAGGACCTCTTGGCGATACCTCCTTCTTGCTCCTTGCAAGATGGCGGACGCGCGGTTTCACTTTTCGCGCACCGCCTCCACTTCAAAAGTTCTGTATAACCTCTTTGGTTCACAGCCACGCGATGAACATGTGTAGAAAGTTGAGCCTGGTATTTGTCAAAGAAATCCACCATTATGCCGTTTCGACCGCTCCCCTTTACACTGGACCTTGAAAGCTGGTGGCAACTGCCGAGGCTTCAGATTCACGCAGAATAAAGGCCATTCCCTCGCTCCTTTTCGTTCAAAAAATGATACTATGCAGAGCGACGGGTGGTGTATCACCTCCTGGTCACTAGTTTTGTCGACAGAGTAGGAAATTAAATGCAGTTTGTGAACAATTATTTTGGTTGCAAAAAAAAAAAAACCTTCCGTCAGTCGACCGTGCTGAAATTTGGCAATTGAGCTTTTCGCAAGTACATTTTACGAAACATAGATGATAGGTCCTCTGGAGTTTTTGTTTTGTTTTTCAAATTATACTCGGGAATAGTTTTTCACGAGGTTTGTGCGATTCGCAACACTATCAAAAGTTAGGTCCTCATGAAAATTAAGTCTTTTTAAATATATGAATGGCAGTTCGACCAGTCGCAAGGAAGCTTCTCTCGTGAACTGGCAGGTGTAGCGGCGTCTTCTTGTGAAAGCGGTCGTCAGGAAGCAAGGTGCTTGGGCAGTACAAAAGTTTATCTCAAATGCAGCTTTTCCTTCCCTGTATAATTAATTACGCATCGTTAAGCGATTGCATTGCACCCCTGTTATCCGCGCAAGTACTCGTCTGAGGTTAAGCCAAATTTAGGTTAAGCTAAATTTGACGGCGTGAAACTCGAATTTGTGCTGTCATTTGTTTGACATCAGTGATGTTATGTTCGTTCTGTTCAGCAGGTACAGAAGCAGACGACGAGAGCAGTAGACGATGATCTGATGATGGTCAGGAGGAGATATATATCTACAGATGAAAAATATTATTTACATTGGCAAACAGTTACAGTAACAAGTCACACAGACAACTGCAACTAAAGACAAAACAGACTCTCACACAGAGAAGTCCCTCTACAAGCCCTTACTTTTCTACCGAGCATTTCGGTTAAAGCCTAGGGACTGTAAATACGTGCTAAGCACGGAGCCTCAAACTTGACTGACAAACATGGTCCGAGGACCGCTTTTTGATGACAAACATCAACAAAGGCCCGAGGGCGGTCACCTTCGGTGATCCGCCCCGAAAATAAAGCAGCCAATCAAATTTTTCAAAAACATGCCACAACCCCCGTGGGTTGAGAATAATCTCGGACCCAGGTCCTTAATTACTTCAAATAAAAAAATACAACATTCAAAACACACACTCTTTCCACTCGCCGGTTCCCAAGCCCTCTCACACGGTGCCTGTCTTTGTCTCCACTCCTCAGCGTGTTTGCGACGCGACCGTGCAGCTGCGCCTTTGTGAAAGAAACGCCGAGGTCACTCAGCCGTCCCGTTCGAGGAAAAGGGGGCGAGGGGCACTGTCCCTGAGCAGAGTATAGTCGCCGTCGGTCGGAATGTCCCGGCCACAGCGGGAGAACGCTGGGCTGATTGCCTACTTCGGGGGAGGGGGGAAGGTGTTGCGCCTATTGTCGCCCTCTGCTGACCGTAAGCTGGTTCGCAGAAGCGTACCACTGTTGATCCCGGCTGCGTTCGCGTCTTGGCGACGCCTCGAGAAAAAGGGTGAAACCAACCAGGCCTCCAGCGCGCCCCGCGAGCCCGCGCCCAAGAAAAGGGGGGACAGGGAGGAAAAAAAAAAAACAACAGCGCTCGCTCCTTTGCCTCGGCGCGTGGGGGGGGGGGGCATCGACCGCCAGCGCGACTGCACGTGCGAGTCGCTTTTCACTGCGGCCTTACACGCCCCTCCCAAGAGGGTAAATGAGCTTGGAATCCGGTCATTTCAGCCTAATATAACAAAGGCCGCAACAACCCGCGAAGAAAACAAAACATGTAAGACACTTCGTACGTGAATGAAACACCAAATGAAACTCGCGACACAAGATGGGTATAGCACAGAACAAACCACACATTCGCATTGGTGGACTGGACAGTGTTCGTGAAAGTTCCGCGCGCGAGCAATTGGATGTCCTCACGTCAAGTTCACGCACACTCCACCGGTCACATCACACATTGCACCGGGTACGCGGGAACATTCACGCGTCGTCGAAAGGCCATGGCTCAAGCGTGTGCTTGCTCTACGCCCTAAGTCACATTGGGGACACGGGTTAACGCGTCGGCGTTACCATTGCTTGACCCTTTCCTGTGGGTCACCGTCACATTGTAGCGCTGTAGCGCCAGCGCCCATCGCGCAAGTTTTGCCCCGTCAGGCGTACTAGTAGTGAGATAGGAGAGGGGGTTGTGGTCAGACACCACGTTAATTTCTGCCCCGTACACCCAATGATCAAATTTCTTTAGTGCCCAGATAATGGCGAATGCTTCCCGCTCGATCGTAGACCAGCGGGTCTGCGTTGGCGTGAATCGGTGGCTGGCAAACGCTATCAGCCTTTCCCGTCCGTCGTTTCCCATCTGCGCCAAACAAGCCCCCGCTGCAACGTCGGACGCGTCGGTGAACAGCCAATATGGCTTTTTAATGTCGGGGGTGTTCAGCGATGCAGCTTCGCACAGAGCTGATTTGAGCCTGTCGAGCGCGTTTTGCGCTTCCTGGCTCCACGGAATTGTGTTAGGTACACCTCGCCTCGTCAAAGACGTGAGTGGTGCGGCCACCTCGGCGTATCCTTCAACGTAATCGCGGTAGTAACCACATAAGCCTAGCAGACTCCGTAGCTGTCTCTTTGTTGCGGGGGGCACGAGCCCACGAATGGCCGATATCTTTTCTGGGTCGGGCCCATGGGTTCCGCCTCCCACTATGTGTCCTAGGTACTTAATGTGGGCCTGTGAGACCTGACACTTTTCTCGGCTCACTTTAAGCTTGGCGTCGCGCAACAAATCAAAAATTATTTTTAAGTGCCGCAAGTGTTCAGTCCACGAGGGAGAGAAAATGGCGATGTCATCGAGGTATGCGGCCGCATAAGCCTGATGTTTCGAGAGGAGGGTGTTCATTATCCGCTGAAAGGTGGCCGCGGCGTTCTTTAGCCCGAACGGCATGACGCGCCAAGCATATTGTCCCTCGTGAGTTACGAAAGCGGTCAGATGTTGGCTCTCCGGAGCTACCGGCACCTGCCAGTATCCGCGTCGCAAGTCGATAAGAGTGATATACCTAGCGCGGCCCACCCTCATGATGAGCTCTTTAGGGGGTGACATTGGAAAAGCGTCCGTGCGCGTCGCTGCGTTTAAAGCGCGATAGTCAACACACATGCGCACCGATCCATCCTTCTTACCCACGCATACAACGGGATGGGCGCACTCGCTTTCCGCCGGATACACCAGCCCGAGGTCTAGCAACTCGTTTACCTGGCGGCTCACCTCACTCCTTATTAACTCCGGCACGCGATATGGGAAAGTGCGTTCGAGCTGGTGGCCTTCGTGCAGCTCTAACTTATGTGCCCCTACTCGTGCGACTCCCGGCGTTTCGCTGAACAAATCAGCGTAAGCGGCAAACACCTCCGAGATCTCGAGGCGGTCCTGAGTAGGTAGGCGTGCGAGTTTCTCCGCATCTATCAGACAACCACCACATTTCTCAAGCGCAGACCGAGGGGTGTACTCGATTTCACCAAACTCCTCGTCTTCCTCGAAAACTACTCCGACATGGCTGACACGTGCGTAGTAGGGTCGCAGCCTGTTCGCATGCACTATCGCTGTAGCCTTTTTTCCCTTGTCGATTCTGTACGAGTTCTGCCTCTCTTGCGCAGTTACGACGAATGGACCGAGCCATTTGGGGGCCATTTTACTGCCAGGGTCTGTGTCAAAGAGCAATACCTGGTCTCCGACGACAAACGTCTTGCTCCGTGCGCGCCTGTTATACGCCTGCGCGTAACTTCCCTGACGTGCGCTCGCCGTCAAACCCGCTACTTCTGCTGCTACTTCTAGCTGCTCGCGTAGCTGT
>JAJIZL010023123.1:32141-49211 GCA_023969395.1 Amblyomma maculatum | reverse complement strand
GGGGGGGGGGGGGGGGCATCGACCGCCAGCGCGACTGCACGTGCGAGTCGCTTTTCACTGCGTCCTTACAACATCCACGGAAAAATTGCGTGATTGTATACATGTAATTATCGTATTGCTTGCATATCGGAGCTGTCTATTGCGGCACCTACGGCGGAATGGTGGTGCACGTGGCGGCCCACAAGGCGTCCGCCATTAACCGGGATGCCTCGGACCACTGTGGAAGGAGGCCGAGGCGGTACGAGCTAGAATGGTTCGCGACCCAGAATTCGCCACCCTCATCATCTGGGTGGACGCACCAGCCGCCCGGAGCCCCTCCTATGCCCGCGGGCGATTTCTGGGCATAGGAGGAAGCGACGACCCTAGAAATTGACATGCTAGGGGACCCTAGCACCCGCTACCGCTCGCAGAGGCGAGCGGTAGCGGCTGAAGCGTGCGCAGTAACCGGAGACCACGAGGGGGGGAGAGGGGGAGGGGGGGTTGGTAGGGTACACGCCACGGAAGGAGCGCGCACTGCACCGGCTGCGGAGCTGATTGGCACGAGAGACAACCATAGCGAAAGAGACAACGACGACGCGAAACGCAGGAACAGTCGTCAAAGAGCTGCGCTGTAAAAAGTTTACAAAGAACACAGTTACAGTTGTCTAGGGGACACACCAAAAGACAAGTGCCTGACGAAGACATTCAAAGCAGAAGGCACACACTCAGTTGTTGTAGTGGTTATTTATTGTATGTACAAAAGGAAAGAAAAGATGTTTGCCAGCCCCGGTATCTGCTATCTTATATCTGAAGCACCTGAACTGGGGCGGCGGAAATAAAGGGATAGCGAGGAGAAGGTAGAGGAAATCAAAGAGGTGAGTGATAGGGAGAAAGAAAAGAGTAGGTAAAAATAAAAGAAATATATACACTATGGTACAGTATACAGTAGTTTGCATGAGGCCCACCCGCAAATGTCTTAGGTCACTGAGTACTCGGCACGTCGGGCGGGCCTCCGCAATAGCTCCACGTCCAGGCAACTGTTCACTACGCACGCACTTGCACACTGTACAAAACACTGACGGCTGTCGTGGGCGATCAGCCGTTATTGTGGGAAATAGCACACGTGGAGCGTTCAGTCCCAGCGCGCACTATCTGGCGAGGTGAAATAGGCGGGTCATCAAGCCCGCCTGTTCGATGTACTCACACAAGCTCACGTGAGCTCGCTCGCGGGCGCGCGCACAGCCCGGCGGCCACAGGAGCACAGCTACGCTGTCCGGGATTACCCCCTGCGCTCTGTAAGCCGCCAGCAACTCACGTCGTGGTTCGGCTAGCGCGTTGCAGCGCAGTAGAAGATGTTCGAGAGTTTCTACCTCGCCACAGCCGTCACACACGTCACTATTGGCAAGTCCGTGGCGCATCCGTCGTTCCCCAGGCCACACACATCCAATGCGTGCACGGAGGATCATCGCGCGTTGCAGCCGAGTCAGCGAGCGGCCGCTGACACTGTGAATGTGCATAACTCATAATCGGACATGGTGAAACGCCTTAATGGTGACGAACGAAAAAGCACAAAAAATAACTAGATGAGTGAATAGAATGGCTACCCTCGAGTGACAGCAGGTAAAAAACGATGTTCTTTTTGCAAGCTTCCAAAGACTTGCTTTCATAAATAATGTTTAAAGCAGGATGATGGTCATTTAAAAATTGGAAATTCTGTATGTGAGCTTCTTGGTGCGGCAGTTATTGCGAATTGTTCCTTTGTTGAAATTTGTGTGTCGCGTGTTGTAGTTTTGTACTTTGGCGATGTACTTGTGGTAAAATGCGGCAGGATTGGAATGTATTTCTAAGTAAGCGACTAACGCTGTCTTTTTTTTTATGCCATTCCATACGGTAGCAACTAGTATTTTCTAAACAATGGTTGAGTATGGCTGAGATGAGGTGCATAATCTATCAATGGTATAAATTTCTTTTGGAGTAAGTATATGCGTTCTAAGATTGTTTTACGAGCTGTGTCCCAAACAAGAAGACAGAACTCAAAACGCGAATGAACCATAGTGTAATATAGTTGTTTTTTCAGTCAGGTCGGCAATAGACCCTTACGTCTGTGTATAATACCGATAGATTTAGATATATATTTACGTACCTTATCAATGTGAGATGACCAGACTATAAATGCTCATGAAATATGGCGCCAAGAAATTTGTGGTATGACACGTTCGATAGCTTCGCCGCGAACGTGATTCACTGCTTCTTGTCTGGCCTACTTGTTACGTGCTCAGAAAACAATGCACTTAATTTTCTTTATATCTAATTCCACTTTAATAGCATGTAGCCATGCAGAGATATTTTCCAACCATGTATTGGCATCTGCCTGCAGAGCATCCAGATCTTGTCCCGAGAAAAATACATTATTGTCATCAGCATACAATATTATTTCTGGTCACGTTAACTATATCGTTTATACAAAGCGATAATAACGGTGGCCCATTCCTTGCGGTACTTCATTATGTATTTCACCTGTACTTGATTTCGCATGGGTGATATCCGTGTACGGCTGTCGATTTGACAGGTAACTTCTTATTAGTGTGTGAGTGACTCTTCGAATGCCGTATTTGGATAATTTGTGAAATAATAATGGGTGCTTAATGGAATCGAAAGTTTTTTTAAAGTCTAAAAGTATTCATATTGTGTACATTTTCTATTCAAAAGTTTCTAATATAGTATCCTTGACATTTATTAGTGCCATTTCATTTATTTCATCCTTAAGAGCACGAGGGCATTACATTACATAAGGAGGGGCTACAGTTGGGGTAAATACAATCTTGATGAAGGCAGGCACAATTAATACAAACACTACAAATTGTAAAAGGCAAGAAAAATAAAATAAATAAAGAGCATCAAGGTATCCGTGGGATCATGCAGAAAAAGCAAGAAATGCATGTGCGGCGGCAAGCAAAGTTGAAAGCCAATGAATGATTGATGGTTGGTTGGTTGGTTTGTGGGGTTTAACGTCCCAAAGCGACTAAGGCTATGAGAGACGCCGTAGTGGAGGACTCCGGAAATTTCGACCACCTGGGGTTCTTTAACGTGCACTGACATCGCACAGCACACGGACGCCACTCCGTTTCGCCTCCATCGAAACGCAGCCACCGAGGTCGGGTTCGAACCCGGGTACTCCGGCACAGTAGTCGGGCGTCTTACCACTGCACCACCCCGGCGGGGTTAATGAATGATTGATGATAGCACAGATGAATTGCTTACACATCTTGGAAATGATAGCGAGTTTTGTGCGAAATGATTTGCGATCGTCGCATGAAACTATGTCGTTAGGTAGGGCATTCCAGAGAGTAATCGCATCGGGGGAAAATGAACTGTTTATAGCTGAAGTGCGGCTCCTAATACCTGCTATGGGGAGGCTGTGGCTTAGGCGATTGGACTTTCTGAGCGGTGGTTGCAGCAAAGGGTGTCTGGAAGCAGGGTGGTAAAAGAAGCTGTGCAGTAGGCAAAGACGGCAGGTGAGTGGGCAGGGAGGTAGAGCGTTTAAGTGCAGTGATGCTGATTTCTTTGGAGTATTCAGAAGTGATGAAGCGGGTTGCACGATTTTGGATCGCTTCGAGTTCGGCGGTGAGGTAGGCTTGAGACGGGTGCCAGATTGATGATTCAAATTCTAGTTTGGGACGGACGAAAGTTTGAAAAGCCAATTTTTTCACTTCCGGGGATGCTGATTTGAGGTTTCGCCGTAAATAATCTAAAACTCGTGAGGCATCAGAACATATTGTTTGGACGAGATAACGGAGAAGAAAGATGTACTCCAAGGTACTTGTATGGTGATGTTTCGCCAACCGGGGTAGCCTTGATGGTGTATAAATGCTGGATCACAGTTTGCTTGCGGGAGAACAACAATTGGCCTCGAGATCGAGCAGAGTCGCCACCTTGCGGCTCAGCGGCGAAACCTACTCAGTGTGGATGCGTTTTCGCGTCGCGTGCGGGCCCACAGTGATTTACGCGCGCGCATGCGGCGTGTACAGGAGTGTTTTTGTTTGTTTCGCAGTTCCTGTGAGCATTTGCTTACCTATATGCCTCTTGCAAAATAAATATGAGCAGTTTATAACCACACGCTTCATTTTAAAAAAAAAAAATTATACTTGTCCATATCGAGCATGTCATACTTGGATAAGGACATCATCCATCGAGATCTTCGGCGCTTGAGATCCTTTGACATGCAATGTCTCAAATGAAGTGGTACTGTCGTTACCGCCGTGTCAAAGCAAAATAGGTCGTTGCCGTCAATAAAAGTTAATGCAAACGCTCAGAAATCGCATATTCCCGTTTCTGTTTGGAATACCGCAGCTACTAAAACATATGCCACCGCAGACTGGTTCATATAGCAGAATGAACTTTGAAGAGACCACTCTATGCCTGCTATGCCGTCTGTATACACGATAGAGTTGTGTGAGTACTCTTTTTTGCTTTTAAACCTCTGTCGCAGTGTCTCAGTGGTAGGGGCGCTCGACTGCTGATTTCGAGAACGGGGGATTCAATATTCAATCACAACCGTTTCGAAAGGCGTTCCCCTGCTGTGGGATTTGACTGCACAATAAACAATCCCACGTGGTAAATGTGGTGTTAATAATAAAAAAAAAAAACTACAGCAAAAACCAACCTCTGCAATCATCCGTCATAGCTGATGCCGCTTAAATTTCATGCGTTAAACCCGGGCCAATATGCATTTCTTTTCGTTTTTTTTTTTTTTTCTGTTGAAGGCTTTTGTGCATCTGTAAAAGTTTTAGTGAGCACATTTTGCTTTAGAGAAATGCTCGAATGTTTGGGAAACATTCCCTGCACCTAATTGTTACCCTAAATATTACATAATACACCTAGATCAATGTACTTTACTGGTAGCCTATTATAATCATTATAATCCCTTTTCGTCCAAGTGCTGTCTTCCGACAAAACTCGTCATTTCTGACAAGGGAAGTAAAACAGCTTCATGCGGGCTTAAATATCAGTGTTTAGTTCGGGAATATATACATTTTTATATTCGCATGATAAGATGACCTCAATTTCTTTCGGAATAGTTTTATATCCGGCATCTGTTTTGGAAGCAACCCTAATATTTTACTTCGCGTAAGATTTAGTCACTGCTAAATAATTAGTGATAAAGAAATTTTCAGCCTGTAAAATTGCTTCCCAGAACATGACAGTCCCCATGCGCAGTTTATAACGATGTCTTCGCAGCGAGTAATTCGTAGCTTCCACTTTAACGTTACTGAAAATTAATCGCTGATCATTGTAAATTCTGTAAAGTGTGTAATAGTTCTCTCACACGGTGAAATTTATTCGCATTGCAAAACAAAATAATTTCACTACAAATTTACCGTTATATATATATAAACATCACACACATCAGAAATTCCTTATACTTTCCTCGGTTTCACGAAATCATTGACAGTTAGTGGCGCATGCAGTAATACACAATCACATTCTATGACAGTGGCCGCAAAAAGCACCTCGTCAAATTCAATCCACTCAGCACTCTGCAATCCACTCTGCACACGTGAACAATCAGCTTTCCTGTGCGGCGAGGTTTCCTGTATAGCGTCGGCGTGATCTCATTTTTGGGGAATACTTGTGCGTGGTTGTCTGGGCCAGAGTTGATGAGCACTCACTCTAAAGCAACTCGCCATGCAGTGCGCTGCCAATGCTACATTTAATCTGCCTAATCCTCGAGTCAAGTACGATATAATGAGCCAGGCTTTCTCGATTCAATCTAAATTACTGCAGGTCAGAGCACGAACCTTGTATCTGCGTGGGCTTGACTCTAAATTCGCCGGTCTCACTCGCATGGGACACGCGCAAACAGTTTAAAAGTCGATAAGAAAAACAAAGCTGTCATTAGGCAGGCCCAAGCATTAGGCGTGTAAGCGCGGTACAGCGCTAGAAAAGTGCAAAGTAAATCTAGAAGACTGGTGGTTGCGTGCTTTGTTTTCCTAAAATCCGCTCTTCTTCCGCTGCATTGGCGAAATCCTTGGATTTTTTTCTGCAATATTGCAGAAATACTGCAGAAGACACGTTTTCATCGCCAACAAACCCGCCGTAAACTCGGAAGCAGACCTACGCAGCGTGCCCTTCTGCGAGCGCCGCCGGCTGCCGATCCACACTACCGGAGTGACGGTGGCGCCACCTCTAGGTCGATCTCGCGGCGAATAGTTGGCAACAGTCCAGGTTCGAAGGCATGAGCCAAGATTCACACTATGTCGCATCAATATGTTTTTGTAGTAGGTGGCTATCGGTGAGATGACGAATGAGACTGTAGATGATACAGTCGTCCGCAAATAGTCTAAGTTTGGTATCTATATTAACTGGGAGATCATTCATATAAATGAGCAAGAGTAGCGGGGATAAGCCGGCGCCCTGGGGGACACCTGATGCAACATCAGAAAGGGATGAGCGGTAGCCATGTGAATTGCCTGCGTCCAAGGAGAAACTGATTGATCCAGGTTATTATGTTATCAGGGATACCTAGAGAGGAAAGTTTTGCGAGCAAGTGTGAGTGCGGAACACGGTCGAAGGCCTTGAAGAAATCTAAAAATATGGCGTCAATTTGAAAGCTTTCGTCCATAAAGTGAACGATGTCATGGTGAATTCAGCCAGTTGAGTTTCGCAGGAGTAGTGATACATTCTTTAACCACGTTCATAATTCCCTTGTGAGGCAAAGAGTAATATAAGTCTTCTAATCAATGCTCAAACCTGAACACAAACCAGGATTATACTATGCTTCAGGAAAAAACGGACAATGTGGTAAATTTCCTGAAGCATAGCAATCCTGGTTTGTGTTCAGGTTTGAGCATTGATTAGAAGACTTTTATTACTCTTTGCCTACAAGGGAATTATGAACGCGGTTAAAAAATGTATCACCAAGGAGAATGATGAAGCAGGTTTCATGGGTCAATGCGGAGTTTCTATTGATTCTTTCCTGGAACTGTTGTTCTTTTTTTTGAAATCAACATACGTAAGTTGGCGAGGCAATGTTTATGTACAGAAAAAGGGCATTTGTATTGGATCAAATGTAGTGCCTGTGTTGAGCAATATTTTTGGGGTGAAGTTTATAGACAAATTAGTAAACATTTCGATGGTTTGGTGATACGTATTTTCCGATAAGTTGACGATTTTTTAGTTCTAATGGAAAAAGACAACTTCAACACGAGAATGGTGGACGTCTTAAAGCTGTTTCGGGAGTGTGCAAAAGGTTTGTCTTTCACTTTTGAAGTGCCGTCGAACGATACCCTCCAGTTTCTGAGCATAAAACTATTTTTCAAACGTGACCACTTATGTTTCATGTACCCCCCGAGGTCCCAAAAGCAGGTGTTAAGCTATTCTTCTGGACACTGAAAAATTGTGAAAAATGGAATTGCTAGTACTTGCATTCGCTCAAGCTTGCTGAGCTCATGTCTTCATTGCATTCCTGATAGTGTATTGCTACAGGTTCGTAGGCTAAAAACTGCAGGATTCCTGGATTTGGTTATTTCGGCAACATGTGAAAAGCTTTTGCGGATGATTAGGAAGGATTTTCCGGTTAGAATAAGGAACAGCGCACAGAAGAAAAAACTAGCGGTGATTCCATACATGCATAAGATTGCACATAACATTTAAAAAAATGTAGCAGGGTGATTCGAAGTTAATGTTGTTTTTTCGGCGCCGCATAAGTTGGGCGGGCTCTGCTGCGCTATCTGTAACCGCCAGGAAAAGCTAAAGAAGAATAACCCGTTTGAATACCATGTTTCTCATAGGTAGAGATTGGTAGATTGCGCCTGCGCTGTCGTGTACGAAATTCCACCATCATGCAATAAGGTATACATAGGTGAAACGCGTCGGTGCATAAGTATTCGTCCGCGTGAACACCTCAATTCGATGTCGGACTCACGATATTCTCACTTGAAAGATCATTGTAAGTAATTTTGTCCTGGCAAATTAAGGGCTTATTATTAGGCAATAGTTTAACCTAGTAGTCCTGAGTGATGGTTGACAAATATATTTATCGCGCGGTAGGTCAACTTTGTTACTGTACATCATGTACAGAAACTTGAGTCTGGCGATCTGTTTTCGCACAACCTCTAACTTGAGTTTGGTCAACACATGTGTCACGGAAAAGAACATACGATAATCGGATGGAATAAATCTGCAAAATGCCTTAGTAATATGCTATAAGGGTGGCATAGAAGGGATCCGTACTCTAGAACGGGCCGAACAAGCGTACGGTATCCTTCCATCTTGACGGGCATTTTTAAGCAAATGCTTTGGTGGATATTTGATTCACGTGCTTGTCCTAAGTGAGGCCATTTTTAATTTTTAGGCCTAAGTATTTGGCAGGCGAAACTGGCTGAATAGATAGCAGTAGGACAACTGGCTCTTTTTTCTTGTTATTGACAATGATACTGTTTCTTGAAAGACAATTTGCATCCAACGCTGTTCGCACCAGTCCCCAAGCTTACACAGGTTCTAACATAATTTGCTGCGTTGCAGATCATTAAACTGCCATGAAATTTCATCAAAATGAGGAGGCAACTGAGGAGAATATGCAGTGCAAATTTTGAACACGATGCGAACGGTCAGAAAACATGGAAGTTTCCCGTTAACGCCCAGTGACGTTGCACTATTGCGCCTCCATCAAAACGCGACTGCCGCAATCGAAAGTTCGGTGTAGTAGTCATTGCAGCGAGCACGGTAAGGATGCCATACTACAAATACGTGCTCGAAGATTGATCAAACAACAAAGCGATTTGAGACAGTTCTTGCAGCTGCGTGGCTTGTTATACGCTACGGAGGTCGTCATTATGCGACTAATTATGTACCTTGCTGGACAACTGCCCTTCCCACTAAGTAACCTGGTCTGTGCCAGGTGTTATTACCTTACCATCTTATACGTATACGAGGACTTGTTGAAATCATGCGACCCCCCCTCTAATTTTGGACGATCGGTGGTTAGGATGGTCGAATGCTGAACCGAAGGACATATGATCCGATTTCGGCAACTGTTCGATAGAAGCGCCTTTCTGCTGAGTGATAATCTAAACTTAATTCCGAAGCCCTCCACTACAGCGTCATAATCTCAGTCGATTTAAGACGTTACACAGTACAAGCCAACCTACTTTTGCCTCACCTTGGAATCCACTGTTTTTCACTTAAAACCCATCGGTTATTTTCCTTCCACTTTGAACACTTTCTCCATAAGAGTGTATGAAGTATGCCTCCTTGGGAAGGGAACGGTGCTGTCCCAAGGCCCATTCACCCTGGATATTCTTGGTGTTTTCCCTCGTAGGCCTCCAAGCGATGGGATCACTTGTCGAGATGGTGCTGCCCGCACCTTGTCCCTCCTCTCCTGCTCGTGTGGCTGCGCACATACACTTCCGCTTTCTATGGTAGTCACGGACATTTCTTACTCGAGAATAGCTCTGTAAATCTTGACTGTCTGTATGGTAGCAGTCCTGCTTTTTACGAAAAGCTTTGGGAATCTTGACTATTTTTTTACGATGTCAGTCCTGCCTTCGACAATGCGGTTCCGCTCCAGAGTTCTTCTGTCAAGCGAATGATTGTCCTCGCTTCTTCGACTTGGAATGGCGCTACAGCCAAATGAGTGTGACGCGCCCAGTGCTGAACCGCATCCGAGGAGAAGCGCGCGCCCCTGATGGCGTTGACATTGTGCGGCGACCACTGAATGGCACCTGATTGCGCTCCGTGTCAGGGACCGCGCGCAGCACGGCCCTTACCGAATTCCCACCGGCCCTGGCTACAATGTAAGAAAAACAAGGGGTCTTGCTTTTTTTGAAGGATATATTTAACCGCCAGCTAAGAAGCGAGAATAGCGTACGGCCCAAAATAAGCTCGGAGCTTGAAAGCCGGTTAAGGACAGCGTGACGTTCTCGAGCGGTTGTTTTCGTTCCGGAATGGCGGTACACGCTGCGCGACGCCGAGATAAGAGGCCGCCCGCGGAGACGCTGTCCAGAGCTCGGAAATACCGGTCGCGTGGCAACTGACACCGCCAGAAATGCGGCTGTTTACTGCGCCTTTCCGAAGTTGTTGGCGGCTGAAGATTGGCATCGCTCAAAACTGCCTTCGAGTGCAAGCGCTTTACGCAGTCCCGTTAGGAGTGACCGGCGCTTGTACACTTCTAATGCCGCGCCGTCGACCCAACAAAAGGGCCCGCTTTGTGAGCTCAGGTCAGAGGTATGCGAAGCACGGGCAAACAAGAGTTTGGACGGCCCGCTTACGCGAGCGGCGTTCCCTGCCATTGGAAGTATTACAATACCGCGCGCCCCGCCAGACGTCAGCTATGACGCGTCCAAGAAGGGAGGGAGGCTGTCTCCTCGTTCATAAGCCACTCCACGGCTGGCATCCGGGCAGAGCGGCCAGCGGTCGGTGTCGTGCGATAACTCTTGTCGAGGCGCTCCTTTGAGGAGAAATCGCAACGCGTAGGAAGAAAAACAGGTAAGCACGCGACGAGCGCATTGCAACCCTTGCGAGTGCGGAATGCGGAAGTCGTAGATAGTTACTTGTTTCCATTGCATTCTTGCGAATTTGTTTTGTAAGTTTGATCGACGTGAACTATATATATTACTAGATTATGAGAAAAAGTGAATAATGCAGTAAATTAGAGGGATATCAGGACCTTGGATGGGCTTTTCATTATGGTGATGGCGTTTAATTGCAAATGCTTAAAACAATCAGTGATGCCTCACGGCGAAGCTGTCAGTCCACCTTTCTTACAGTTGCTGCTCAAATATTACATAAATATCGCTAAAATTTCCTCGTAGCACAAGACCGTGCTACTTTGCCCTTTTGCGTTTGCCCTGCAGTGGGTACAGTCCGGCTGATGATATTTCCGCAAAGAAAAAAGAACAGATGGTCTGGCCCCGCCGGTTGAAGCTATGTGCGGTCACTAGACAGCTATCGTCACACATGGGTGTGCCTACATGGGGCTGCTTCTCAAGTGGACAGATGTACTGGTCGGTGCCTGGTCGATTAGTATCTATGATCATGGGATCGGGGTCGCGGCCGAATGCGTCCAAACCTCGGTGGTGCAGTAACACGTGGCTCAGAAAAATGCTCATTGCATAGGTATTGCTTTAGCGTACTCTGAGACTCCGCCGCGGCGAAGATTGGACTAACTTGACGAGGTAACAGGGCCACGCAAATAAAGAACAGCGATGTGCCCAAATAGTAGTTATGCTAATGCATTAAGACGTTATGCTAATTCACTAGGCCGTTTCTTAAAATATGATTGTTAGCTATGTGTTATTCGCTGTGAAGGAGTAGCGTTCGAAATATCTAAAGCTTTAAGAGTATAGTTTCAACTAAATGAACCCAGTTTGAAGTGACGGCACTGAGGACTTGTGCTCAGTGAGCGGCCATCCGTGCTGTATACCTCGTTAAAATTGTCTCTCGCATCTTGGTTATACAGTGCAAAGAAGCTGACCTTCAGGCCATCCGTGTTATTCGGGCAGGTGTTTCGTTTTAGCAGGGTGCATCACGAAGCTTGGATAGCGTCGTCGCAGCCATCGCGAAAGGCTGGTGCGCACTCATGGCCGAGTCGCCGGCAAGACAGGATGTGTCATTGTTTTACTAGGAGGAGCCATGTTGGATCGAAGGTACTAGGCAAACGTGACTTGCACCGCGGCAAGGGGGTTTCGGATTACGAGCACACAGCAAAGGAGATAAGCACATCATCGCGTGTCAGAGTACTGGCTTCTGAGGAATTACATGCGTCTTTCATCGAAGTCAAGATGTGCAGCTTGCTGCTAATGAACGCTGTGATGGGCAATTAGTTAATTATATGCCTCGCACTCCCAAATGCTGTGGCAAATATATAGCCGAATGTAAGGAAAGAGGGATCTGTAATATCCATGTGTCAGTTAATCACCTTGCGCAAGTAAGAACTCTGTCTGCTATTACTGAAACGCATTAGTTGGGTGAAAGGCAAATATGAAACAACACTTTCCAGCCGCAAATGCTGCGATCTCTTGGGCTCTGCGTCCTCAGCCGCGAGCAGCCAATATCCATGGATCGATGTCCTTCATACAAAATACATGAATGCTTTTCTCAATTTAACCAAACATTTTTCAACTGCTCTAGCCTTAATAAGTCTAATAAGCATGCACCTGTATGGGCGATGTCCGCTCAAGCAATAACATTGACTTCTGCCCCCTTATTTATTATCATTCTCTTCACGCTTCTCGTGAGGAGGTAGGTTTTCGCATATATTTCCGATCAATATTCTATAGTCTCCCTCCTTAAAATGTGGCAAGGTTCAGCGGAATAAAAGCAAAAAAGGGTTCTTCAACAAATATAAGTGCCAAGCTTCGTGCGGTTCTTGTCAGAACCGTGAAGGATGTGGTGAAGAAAGCGGTTTCTCCCAGGTGTTAATCCTGGAAACGTGGTCGGCGATTGCCTAACGCCGCTGCCTGAGAGTAATAAGGGGCCACAGAGGGCCGCACTTCTGCAGGTTGCCATCAAAAAGAAAGCGTTCTGAGGATATCGCGTCGAATTTTTGTCCATTTTTATAACTCAATTAAATTTATTCTATTTTTCAAAAGGTTCTAAGACGCTGCCTGAACTAAAATCATTCAAAACACTTCCATATGGAAATATTTAGTTCATTGAGCCAGAAACGAGAGAGCCATTTCTGGCTACACTAATGCGGGCTCGCCCGGGAAAGGCAGAATTGGTGCTGATAAAAGTGTATTCTAAAATGACACGTTTTGCCCCGCCCTCCTACATTTTGATTGAGACTGGTGACGGCAACACCGAAAACGACTTTGCTAAAGTAGGTAGAAGTGTGAAAACTTGTCTAACGTGTCAGCGTTGACGAAACAACTGCCTTTACGTCACGGTTTGAGGATGGAGGCGCCTGTATTCCATTTTTGGCCTTTCCCTACAGCGCGAAAGCTTTTCCTTCAAATGCGGTGATGTATAGCCTAACTGCTTTTCGGCATTTCTCCTCCTTTCGCCACTTCCGTGCTACGTGCTCGGCGCAGCGTGCGCTGTCGTCAGAGCGTCCTCGGAACCCGGGGCATGCGGAAGCGTGCACGAAGCTATTCGAGGAGCGCCATTTTTAGCCAGCTAGTATCCGCTCATGAATGAGTCAAGGACTCCGCTCTCCCGGGTGGTATGCTCACTCAATAACCTGTCAACAGCTCGCTTAGGTCGAAGAACGCGTTCCGAGTGCTGGTGGTGCCAAGTTGTTGCGCGACATTCCCTATCGGTGCCTCACCTGCTGTGCTGGGAACATGCTTAAAGAGATTCAGCAGGATAGTTAAGAGGACGAGTTGGTGATACATTATCAAAAAAAAAAAAAAAAAGCTGCGCGAATAAGCGGGGACAGCGCTTGTTCTTGTGGTTTATTCCTTTCGACCCCGTTTGTTTACGCTGTTTTTTTTTTTGGATAATGCTTAATGAATAAGCCAACGTAATTCTTTGTGTTTATACCCAGCAATAAACATTCGGCGTTTTATTTGTCTACTTTCTGGTCCGTTAGACTTGTTTGTCCCGTTCCACATTGTTCGTTTCTTTTTTTAACATTTCGGACTTTTTTTTTTTCCTTCGAGAGTTCTTCGTTCGCGCTGCATATTGTACAGGGAAATTTATCCATGACCCCATATCCCGTAGCGACGCAATCATACGCAGTTTATCTCAAATGATAACAATGAAATGATGTTCGCATAGAAACACTGCCTAAGTAAGCCCTAACAAGTAACTATCTCATTAACGATTTTCACTGGGACATTGCCTTACCATCTTCAAATTAAAAGGTTGTAAGATCCTGTTTGCTACCACCGCTAGCACGCATTAAGATCAACGAAAAGAAGTGCACTAGGCAATGACCGCCTTGTAGGCAGGGACAAAATTGTAAAGATGTCTTGCTGTTTTCAGAATGACCGAAAACCACGCTTCACGCATGATTTGCTCCCCGCTTTCACATTGACTGAGCATCAAAGGTGGTCGTTTTATTTATTTAGCTTGTAAATGGGAGTTGACCAGGTACCGTGGCTGGTGGAGCACAACTGGAATGTTTGCAATGTTTGGCTTCGTGGGATACCATAGATGGAAGTTTGAGGTTCATAATGTCACCGGTGATTCTCCGTATTTCTCTACAATCGTTGCTCGCCGAATCCCTTTTAAAGATTCGAAAGTACACAGATATTACCTAAGCAAAATATACTACAGCTAAAACGCAAGTGCAACTGCGTGCCCAGTCCCTTAATGTAGGTTAGGCCAATATAATTTTAGTAGGGAGCACTACAAATCTCGGACAAAAACACCCAAAACCGCAGCCAGATGAGCAGGTCTGCTCTGCCATCGCATTTATTGACATTGAAGTATAGATAAAATAAAATAAATAACGCTATGAGAATGATTTTACATATATATTTCGAATATTACACTTGGTTTTCCAGCAATAGTCTTGAAGTTGTAGTTGTCGTCTCTCTTGTGACTTTTTAACGCTGAAAATGGGTCATTTTGTAAAACCAGAACTTCCTTAAGTAGCGGGCATCACTGTAGTACGTGCTCTTCAAAAAGGATGCCATTGTGCGAAGATTTCCGGCTCTGTAGCGTAGTTGTCGCTATGTGTGCGACTGACATGGCCTTTTCCCTCCCACGTGCGCAGAGAGATGCAGCATCATATGGCGCCTATCTGCATCGTGCTGGCCGCGCTGCTCCTCGCGCGGGTGGCGTGGAGTCGACCTCCGCCCACCACCTCCACAATGGCGCAGCCGGTGACGCTTAGACACGACGAGATTGGCGACTGCCTCTGGGGCACGCACGTGCGTAAGCGATGCCAGGACTGCGCCGTGCTCACCAAGAGCTCCAAGGCGTACCGCATGTGTTGCTTCGACGACCCGGGAAACAGCACCGAGTCGGTGCGCGCGTACTGCGAGCGCCTGCTGGACTACACCGTGTGACAGGGGCGCGATGGCGGCTCAAGTTGGCATCCTCACGCTGGCTGTGATTGGCTGCAGGTCGACAGCTGCCCGTGTTTTGGCCACACCGCGCCTAGGGATCCTCTGGCAATGCCATCGTCGTAGCCGAGAAATGAGGCCCGCTTGCAACTAGTCCTGTTCGGTGTGGCGCTCATTTTACAAGAAGCATGTTTCATGCTCGCAGTTCTTGTCAAAATGTCTTTGCGGTCAGAGCCCTTTTTCTGCCTTGAATGAGAACGGTCGTGCATCGCACGTATTAACACCGGCAGTGGCCAGACACACTCTACGATACTTACCCTCTTGGCGCGGTATGTATTTAGTTTGGGGAAACAATGCAGCTATGAGATAGTGCCAGAAATCCGCTATGTTTGATAAGCATGTGCTCATAAGAGTGGAGAGTAGGGCTTCTTGGTTCACGATCATGTTGGGAACAGTGCTAACACAGGACGGAGCGAGAACACAACAAAGGCGTTGAGTTGTGTGCTCGCTCTGTCCTGTGTTGGCGCTTCTCCTAGCGTGAGCTGGCGCTCACCTCAGTTACAAAACGCATCATATGCATCCTCAATTTTAGAGGGTAGGAAGAAGTCAGCGGCGCACAAATGAAATAAAAAACTATATTTTTGGCGGAAAGTAAAACTAATAAGTACCTCTTATTACAGTCTCCCGTATTTGCGTTGGATATTATTTGCGTAAGTTGCCAACATACGAGGTAGGATTTTGCCAAAGACCCCGAAAGCCGTTGAAGCGATTAGTGTCTCTGACGTGCTACTCTTATCCATCCAGAAAGATTTCTTATCAAAGTATATTAGAATGTTGTTCAGAGTCAATAATTAATTGGACTGCAACGCTAAAAAATAATTTTCGAACAAGACCCATTTTGCTGGTCAAGCCTGATTTTATATTACTGTTTTCTTTGTTCGAAAATGTGCGACGAATCGCCATTCTCTTCTTCACTTAGAATATGCATATAGTTTCTTACCGAGCAAATACAACCAGAGCTTTGCCTTTCAGGTTAGCTGTGTTTCACTCACGGCAGAACTCTCAGTAAGTGTGCGAACAAAAAAAAATGCGATTAAACATTTGCGGAGGTTCTTGAAGCCTGATGCGAAACTTTCTCTAGAAACATTATTTTTGTAAGATAAAGAAAAAATGTACTCATATCCTGTGTCACGTAGCCTTCTTGTTACTTTCCGTCTGGAAGGCAATAAAATACTATTGTTTTACATTGTTGCAGATCCAGTGACTTAGTGTACTCACAAAAAAAAACAACATATTTTTGTATTTATTGCTCATGAATGTTGTCACTGTGTCACCTCTTTAAATCAATGCAAGTAGCATAGTGTTTTATTGCGTTCATCTTTTGTCTTTACCGAAACAAAGATCTTTATTTATTTTTATTTATTTTCATCATGTTCTTACTGCCGTGAGTTTCTGTTCAACTCATATAAAACATTGTGATAATACGTGGTACCAATAAAGGATCGCAAGAACACTACGTTGCCCCCTGTAGTTCTTTTATTTCACTCAGTCGGCTGTTCGTCCACTACGTTGTTTTTTCGGTAAACTCTGCCTAGCAACAGAATTGTGCTTGACACAAGTCAGCAAACTAGAATTCTTGCCCAAAGTAAACATGTGGAGCTGATCCTTGCAGGCGCACAAAAATTTGTACATGCTGGCGAAGGAGTTTGTCGTCAAGAAAACATTTGGGTGTCTTACTCCTGGTACTATGCAGTTTTGTAGACTGTTAGCTTTACCACTTGCAAAAGTCGAAAGCTGATTTCATACGTCGTCAGCATCTTCAGCTCGACCATCAAGGCTAAATTAGGACCTAGCTTGTCTATTTCTATTTTTTTCTTAGAAAATTAGGCATCATACAAGAAGCTGACTTCAGGGAAAGTGGATAACTGCACCTGAAGTTCCAAGAAAAAGCTCTTCAGAGCAGCCTTTTCAAAGGCCGCAAAGTAGTCTGCACATAACCATCGTCTGTGGCTGAGCACGTGCGGTTGCACGTGCTCAGCTGCGTGCACATGCAACCTACCGCGTGCACATGCAAACCGTCTGGAGAGCGTTGAAGCCCTCTTTCAGAGTAAATGTCTATATACAGTGCGATTTCTGG
>JAJIZL010023123.1:17231-32131 GCA_023969395.1 Amblyomma maculatum | reverse complement strand
TTTACTCCGTTACTACTCCGAATGTGTAGAAAGAAGTAAGCCACTGATTGGATGACTGATGTGTTGGCAACGTGTCTTCATGTGGCGTCCTAAATGTGCCTTCCCCTGATGTCATCGCAACCATTGCGTATGTAATTACAGCGCCTACTGCTGTACACAACGTTTTCTTCTGATCAAGCACGCCCAGAGAACAGGCCTGACGGCAATCCATTACGAATCTCACCTTCACACTGCCAAGTTCCTTAAGCGCAAAGGCACTCTCGTGAAACTAGCGCTCTTGTCTTTGCTAACCGTTGGAAAACCAGCTTCGACTTTGACAAGTTCAAAGAAAAAAAGTGCTTGCGCCTCCGTCGCCATTTAGGATATCCAACGAAGCTCAGGCAGCCTTAATTTCATGAGCGGAAATACACTTGCCACATTACATGTCTTGCAGTGCATCAGTCAGCACCACGAAATGACCCCGAAATAAGGGATATATCCGAGAGTCGTGAAGCCAAAGACTGAAAAAACACACTTTGTATCTCAGCGCGTCTCGATGGAGCTCGAAAACAGTTTCGTAAGAGAGGGTGGGGTCACTCACAACTCTAGCATTGACGTTGTTCTCGCACAATATGGACCCACACAAGCGACAGACTTGTGGAAACTTCCTATCGACAGCCGCCCGGCGAAGAGCAGCGTGAATTTGTAGAGGAATGTTTTATGCTTTACAGTTGTGTTATTTTTGAAATCAGTGTAAATGTTGATTTGCCTTGTTTTTGTGCTGAGCAAAGTAACGGATTATGGGACCTCAGAACCAACTTCAGTTTTGTCTCCTCAAACCAAACTTATCTGGTTACTAATTTAAGCAATGAATCAATTAAAGACAACAACTTTAATAAACTTATTTACACTGACGGATAAGCTAGTGTTCATTTTTCTTATTTTTACACGCATTTATCACGTATAATGTCAAATAAAAGCTCTCTGAGCTAGAATAGTGAAGTAATCTGCGTGAAAGAAGGTGCCTAGCATTGCATAGGCCTGTGTTTTATCTTGTGTGTGTCCGCTGTGTTAGAGCGTTCTGTCACCTATAGCTATGAAAGCGCCTGTTATCAGATGCGAGGTTTCCCAACTACGTTACTACACCGATACTGGTTTCATCGAAGGCTCAATAAAAGTGTCAAAAAGGTCACTGGCCAATATTTTCCTGAGCGTACTTTAATACCCTCATCAACTGTGAGGGACCCATGGTCACTGGCAGATGCCATTCCTTCAACGAGTCTCCGTTATATAAAGATCATATGTAGCTTGTAAAAAAGTACTTTAAGCATCATCAATATGTGCAGCAAAGGGAGCTATTAGACGAAATATAAAGTCGCCCCTATATCTTGCTTACGTCACAGGAAAAGTACACGTTGCCACGATAAAATATTTATTCGTATCATTCAGTGGCAAGAGCGCACACAAAGTGCTCGAGATTTAGAAAACACTTTCGCGCCAGCGGCATCACGGCAAACTTCATAATACTGTCAGTGTATTGGGAACCCCATAGGAAAAATAAATCCATTTAAGAAAAAGCATTTGAGTCAGTAGAAACCTCGGCGGTGATGCAGGCATTGCGAAATCAGGGGATAGACGAGCCGTACGTGAAAGTGCTGGAAGATATATATAGTGGCTGCACAGGAACCATAGTTCTGCATAAAGAAAGTAACAAAATTCCCGTAAAGAAAGGTGTTAGCCAAAGAGACACAATCTCCACAGTACTATTCACAGCTTGTTTAGAGGAAGTATTCAGAGACTTGGAAAGGGAGCAGTTAGGGATAAGAGTAGATGAAGAATGCCTCAGTAATCTGTGATTTGCTGATGACATTGCCTTGCTAAGCAACTCGGGGGATGAACTGCAAATAATGACTGATGACCTAGACAGGAAAAGTAGAAAGGTGGGCTTGAAAATCAATATGCAGAAGACTGAGATAATGTTCAACAGTCTCGGGAAGGAACAGCAGTTTACGTTAGGTAGCGAAGCACTGGAAGTAGTAGGCGAATATGTCTACTTAGGACAGGTAGTAACCGCAGATCCAGATCATGAAAGGAAAATAACTAGGACAATAAGATTGGGATGTAGCGCATATGGAAGGTACTCGCATAATATGACAAGCAGCGTACCGGCATCGCTCAAGCGGAAAGTGTAAACAGCTGCATCTTACTTGAACTTATCTATGAGGCTGAAACGTGGAGTTTAACGAAAAAGGTTCTACTTAAGTTGTAAACAACGTATAGCGCTATGGAATGAAAAACGGCAGGTGTAACGTTAAGACATAAAAAGTACGCAGAGTGGTTTCGAGAAATAACTCTAGTCACTGACATTTTAGTGGATATCAAGAAAATATGGGCATCGACAGGTCATGTAGGTCGAAGAGAGGACAACCGATTGTAACTTTCGGTAACAGATTAGATTCCAAGGGAAGGAAAGAGTAGCAGGGGGCGGCAGAAAGTTAAGTGGGCAGATGAGGTTAAGAAGTTCGAAGGGGTAAAGTGGATGCGGCTAGCACAGGACCAGGTTAAATAGATGAGTATGGGAGAGACCTCCACCCAGCAGTGTGTATAGTACGGCTGATGATGGTGATGATGACGATGGAGACACAGCTGACAGAAAAGATATTAATTGAAAAATACAAATCGATAGGCATTGAAAGAGTGTTGAGAGTAGAACAAATAATTTAATAGTGGTATCTAACAAATTTTCTAGTTCCGTCTTCAGCACGATTTTTACGGTCAGTTATAATGATATCGCAGCGCAACAAATTTGAAGCTTTTCCCACCAACTTTTCCCGGCAGCCGTAAATAAACAGTTTGCCAAACACTGACGCTGATGTAATGCGCGCCGAACCACAATGTTCAAGACTCGAAGGTTAAAACACTTACTGGAATGACGAGGGGCTGCTTTAAAGAGAAACCGGTCACCGGTAAGCAAGCCTGCGAGTATTGAAAAAAAAAAAAAATCCGACTGCAGCGAAGTCTGGCTGTTTCTCCGCAATGCATTTCAGAACGAAACGGCGTTATCATTACGTCGGGCATTTAAAACTTTCTCACGCATAGCATGATTCATGATTAGACTGCGCGAAAAAACACGGACAGAGACGTGTACGTGTATGTGTTCCCTAGCGTGTCGTGTTCGTCAGGCAGTAGAAGGTTGGACAAAGTTAGGTAATGGAATATTACATTCCTGTAACAGAATCTTACGAAAAAACAAAATTCTGTTGATTTTGCGGCGGACTGAAAGGAGCGGGATGTCACTTTCATCTATCAGCTGTGTGGGAGAATCAGACCTTCTGTACTTGTAGAAAACAAACCTGACTGCTTTCCTTTGTGTCATTTCAAGAGCAGTTATGTTCTTTTTTGTGTCCCAAATGATAGAGGCGTACTCGCGCTTAGTCCGGATGAATGTGTTGTAGGCCAAAATCTTTATATTAGAGAGGGTGCGATTAAGTTTTCGTTTTAGGAAGCAGACCGTCGAGAATGCCGAAGAACAAATTTGTGAGATATGCGGTGACCAGTCCATGCTGTTTTCGTCCACAAAAAAATAATAATAATAATTCTGTGATTTGGTATCAGAGGTTGTTGCTGCTGCCGGACGGCGCCCTATAAGCCCAATTGCGGCTTTGGCGCGTCCGCGTCCTGTATTGTTTCATTGAAGTGAATAAAGTATTATTATTATTATTGATTGGTAAGTTTCAACCCTAAATACTTATGGCTTACTACTTCTTTAATATCGGAGCCTTGTAGGGAATATTTGAATGGACTAAATTGTTTTTTCCTTGTTACACGTAGGAGTACAGTTTTCTTGATATTAAGTTTCATGCTGCATTCCACACACCATTTGTCAATAGCTGTCACAGAGGCTTGAAGAATACTATGATCAGAAGGTTCCCTTATCTGCTTAATCACTATGCAACCATCTGCAAATAATCGTATGGATACAGAATTTGGAATAACATCAGGCAAATCATTTATATATAATAAACAATAATGGACCCAACACGCTTCCCTGCGGTAGACCCGAAGTGACACACAGTGATTCAGAAACGGCACTATTCACCTCAACAAACTGACTGCTCTTTTCCAAGTATGCATCTATCCATTGAACTATATATTGTGGAAGACATGGTAGCTCTAATATATGAATAAGTTTATTGTGTGGGACCGTATCGAAGGCCTTGGCAAAATCCAAGAGCAATATGTCCACTTGGCCGGAATTGTCAAGAGCAGAGGATAATTCATGAACAGTTGACACAAATTGTGTAACTATTGACATTCCTTTTCGGAATCCATGTTGAAAAGGTGATAAAATGTTTTTGTCACTGAGAAAATCCCTAACGGTACCCGCCAGAATGTGTTCTATAGTTTTGCAACAGCTGCTAGTTATTGATACAGGACGGTAATTGGATAGTATTGATCGATCACCTGATTTGTGAATAGGCACTACACGGTGCTACTTTCCAGTCAAAAGGTAAATCGCTTGTACGGAAGGACACTGCAAACGTATTGGCTAAATACTCAGCAATCTGTGAAGCATAGCGTTTTAAAAAAAGTGTTTGGAATGCCGTCCACTACACAGCCTTTCTTTGTGTCAAGCTGGCGTAGTAATGATAATACGCCTTCAGTTGAGATGGAAGGAATACTACTAGGATCTGTACATTCTTTCGGCTTAGTAAGGACAGGTTTCAATGTGAAAGCACTTTGAAAGTAATGGTTAAAAGAATCCGCAATTTTCTGGCTATGAAGTAACACGGTTTCATCTATTTTCACTCTATCACTTCCTTTCTCTTACTTAGATGCCTCCAAAATCTGCTAGGATTAGTATTTAAATATGAAGGAAGAATATCTTTGTAGTAATGGTTCTTTGCTATCATTAACTTTTGTTCTAACGCGTGCTTTAATTCTTGAAAGGTTGCAGCAGGAGCTTTAAGTTGCCTACGATGTCGTTTTATTTTGCGTTTCAGGTGTATAATTTCCCGGGTGACCCAAGGATTCCTTCGATACGGTTTTATTTTTTTCAAAGGAACAAAAGTTTCAATAGCAGAAAGTATTGATTTTTTTAAACCTATTCCACAAAACATGAATATCATCGCTCTCGGTAATAACTAAAGAAGTTTGTAGGTAGTCTATTATAGCAGTGCCGTCTGATCGATTAAAGTCTTGAATACGTACAGGTGGTAAATTCTCGGACGTCCGTTCATAGTTATAAGACCAACAAAACGATAACAAGTCATCACCTGAAATGCCACGCTCAACACTCAAAAAGCCATTGGAAAAATTTCACTGACAAAAAACAAATCAAGAAGGGCACTCTCACGTGTGGGTTCTCTAACCATTTGGTCTAAATTCAAAGCTAACATGATATCCAAGATAGTATTATTGTCATCACATTGTCCATAAGCCAGACATGGCCAATTCACGCTTGGCAGGTTGAAATCACCAGTTAATATATGGTATTACAATAACGCTTTGCCAGCAGGTAATCACACAGTCCTTGAATGTACAAATTTGCAGAGTTGGGTGGACGATAATCTGAACATGGTAGAAAGGAAGGGCCCCAAGGAGATACATTCAAAAATGAGCTTTCGTGGTCAGGTATTTGGTCTAATACAGTAACGGCAACAGAAGATTTCACTATAACGGCAACCCCTCCACCACGAGAACACCGGTCACGCCTGTATACTTTGTAACCAGTTGGAACAATTGTATCGCTAGAGATGCCATCATGTAACCAAGTTTCTGTAAGGATGACTATATGAGCGTCATATGAAAGAAGCAGACATTCCAGGCTATCAGTTTTATTCACGATGCTCCTGGCATTGAGCGAGAGCATGCGTAATTGACGCTGCTGAGTCTGTGACCGCTATTTATCTGATTTAACGGTCCGTCGAGCCAGCATTCGCATGTTGCACGAATCATCCCAAACGTAAAAGGCTTTATCAACCCGTAGTTTATCTCCAACTAAATTTACTTTTTTTTGCCAGCATCTTTCTCTGCTTTTCCGCTTTGCCAAAGTAATTTGCGCTTTCTTAACGTTTCTGGCGAGAAGTCATTTTGAATAGAAATACCAGAATCTTTTAGCTTCCGTACGTTACGCCATACCATTTGCTTCTCAAGGTAGTTCTGGAAGTAGAGAATAACTGGGCGAATAGAAGCTCCTCGCCTCATTTAGTGAATACGTGCTACAGAATGGGGCAAAGTTACTCAGAGGCAGCTTTACAATCATATACAAGTGACACCTACAGTTTTGGTAGCAACGTTTATTCACACTATCAGCAAGTTATTTGGCTGGTTTATAGGGTTGGACAACTCAAAATTACTTAGGCTGGAGGAATGTCTACAATTTATTACATTGTATATCGCAACGCAATGACATATGTCAGAGCAAAATATTGCATCACTTATTTAGTGAATGGCACCCTCTCCTACACAAATGGCTAAGAAATGTGTAACAAAAGTGCTCACAATATATAAAAAAGGCAAGTATATTATGACAAGACAGCAGAACATACAACTCCTAGCACAAGAAAATTGAGATACTTTAGATGACTGTTCAAGAGCTTGGTAGGCACCACTCTAGGTACAATAAATGCGTAATGAAAGAAGAGGCGCTCTAGGACATGTGTTGAATAGCTCGCAGTCATATTGAATGTTGAAAACCACGTTGGCAGAAAAATCATCTGCCAGTCACTGCACCACTCTTGTCGCAGCGAACAGCTTTTCACGGTCCCCCTGGATGCGCAGCAGGTCGACATCTTCAAAATGTTCAGCAGTATCAATAAAATATTGCTTCGGTGCCGATTGCTTAAGTGGTATTCCTTCAACAAAAGGTAAAAGTTCACAGGAAGACACACTCGAGTGAAGACGACACAGGACACGCGCTGTCCTGTGTCCGCGTGTCCCGTGTCGTCTTCACTCGGTTGTGTGTCTTCCTGTGCGCTTTTACCTTTCGTCAAGTTGAAATGCACCATCTAGCCCTTCTTCAAGATTTGTTAAAGTATTCCTTCAAACCCACTTCTTTCATTGCTACTTAAATGCTCCAAATTATCTCGCTATAATACAAAGAATGATAACAATACAAATGGCTTGTTTGATATTTATGCACACTAAAGTTGCTTAAGCCAAATGTAAATTTTTGGGCAAAGGCCAGCAAACCTACAATGTCTAAATTGGCAGCTTTCGTATTTTTGTAATTATTTCAAATTTACTCACGTCAATATGTTTGTAATTGAAATTAAACACTGATGAAAAGAAACATGACACATTTTCCTTGCCAACTCTAATTTGCAAGTTATTTAGAGATGTCATTAAAAATTCGTTATGAAACAGAAAAAAAATTGCACGAATGCAAGTGGAATGCTGACAATAGGTATGTGGGTGAAGACTGCACATTTTAAAATTTGGCCTTTAGTTGAAAGCAGCATTTCAGTTTTTTTTTTCATGTTGTATGAATGGGAAACTGCTCTACCTGCCGATACAGTGTGCCACCTGCTCTGGCTCATAGTTCTAGGGCTCTTTGATGCTTCTGTTGCTCTTTAACATTATAGTTCTAAAGGAATTATTTTCTTCTGCACAATACAATTTGAAACGCTATATGGTAAAGCTTATAACAAATCCTGAAGACATTAGGCTACGCAATCAAAATGACGTTCAGCAGCTCTCCATAATATGTTTTTTCGTCTTTATAATGTTATGATCTTTTTTCATCATAATAACATCTTTTATTTATGGTTTTACTTTGCATCTACATGAACAGGACTACTGTTAGTCTTTCAGATTATAGACTCCACTTGGGGCGGTAGAGGCCCATAGAACTGTGGCCATTACCTGCACATATATATACTACTTGTAAGATGATCCAGGGTAGAAAAATTGTGAAAAATTCAGGGAAGCCATTGGCAATGTTTTTGACCACTGAGAGAGTTTTTGTCTGGTTGTTTGCAGTGTTTTTGACCTCTGAGATAGTTATTGCCGTTTTTGTTTGATAGCGACATTATCAAAATGGCTATCTGTACCAATTCATGCTTCCAGGTTATTTGTAGAAGTGTATCTGTGCATGACACGCAAAAATTTCTCCTTTTTTTTGTTATTTCTTCTTTACACTGATTTTGCCCATCCTGTTTGGACCAAAGAGGTCTGAGTATCATGTAAATAAATAAAAAAAACAAGAGCAAGGCGGCTACATAGCATGAACGAGAATTGAAGGGTAGCAGAAAAGCTTCCGTTTGCAAGCCAAGCCAAAAGTTTGAAAAGGAATTTGTCTATCTGTACACCATGAGCATCACTGGCAGGGAATAACCTTTTACTTCACAAGAAGAAAACTAGAAAACTAAGGAAGGGAGGGAGCGGAGGGAAAGAGGGGCAGAGCAAGAAGGGAAATTATGTTTGCCTGGGTATTAACTTCTATGACTTTGGTCTGGGTGGTCTATCACCAGAAAAACAAAATAAAAAGGCGGCGCGTAGCAGGGAAAACTACAGTATGGTGTAGATAAGTCAGCATTTTAAACAGGTTCAATGCTGGTACATATTTCTTGAAAGGAGTAGGCAATACAGCTGCAGTTAAATAGTTGTTAAGAGCTATTTTAAAATGATTAAGTACTAGCATAGGCTAAGAATGCCATGCAAAACATAAATGAAATGCTGAGTAGAAAGGACAACTGAAAAAATAAATTTGAGTAAGCCATAACTGCCAAAAAAGGCATTATCAGACAAAAAAAATTCAAGGGGTAACCAACCAAAGTCACCAGTGATAAAGAGGAAATGTTTACTAAACACGTTGAGCTTATGCTCGTGGAGGTACACTTGCTATGAATAAATTTCCCCATTCATGGCCCATGTGACTTTAAAATAGCTTGCCAACTACTTAAGGTGCGGGGCGATTGTATTTAAGGGATTCAAATGTTCCTTTCGAGATATTAATTTTCCACTGCTCTAAATTCATGGTTTAGAAATGGGTCCCTATAGTTGGTTTTTGTAGAATTGAAGCTGATTCGAGATAAATACCCTAATTTTATCAAAATTATGACCAATCTCATTTAAAGGCTGAAGACTGCAATCAGGAATGTTTTGCTTGTGCCTGCCCGACGACTATTTAATGTTATGCTTATTCATTGCCCTGTCTCTCCAATTTTTTTTTATAGCAGAATCATTCTAGGCAGTAGGTAGTCAATATTTTTACAATGCATGACTCCAGGTGTTTACCCAAAGTTCTGTCTTTTTATATTTTTGCTTCTTGATAATGTCAGATAATGTTCTGTATTCACGTACGACATATAATTCTTTTTTATCACTACACTCCTGAACACCTAACGGTGGTATATATGTCGCCACCTCCAGAATGCTTTTCAAAAGTACTCTGCTGCTGCTGCTGCTGTAGCCCAGCTCGGAGAAAGCTATTTAAAAGATAACATTCTCTCAACCCTTAGCTCTGTTCACCTTCCCTCCTCTGCTTTCGTTTTGTGAAACAAAAGCATTTGCAAGCTCCACAACTGATGACTACACTGCCAAGATGAGGACAAGTACTTTTATTGAAATGCTGGCTTCTGTACTGAGGCTCACCCTCAACCCGTGCTTAGTATTCTTGAAAACAATGTGTACAGATACAGCAGAATACAAAAGAGAATCATTATTTTATTGTCTTTTAAGGTCCTCTAGTTGAGCAGTAATAAAAAAGAAAAAGAGAGGTAACTGTGAGGAGTGGCAGTAGTCTTACAGTTTAGATACTGCAGGCACTAAGAAAGAAAATCTATATACACCTTTAATACACTTATAAAATACAAATAAAAGGAAATGAAAGGCACAATTAGCATGTGCTCATGCTCCAAGTGAAATATAAGCTACCGACTGAACTTAGAAGGGCTGCATTTAATGAGATAGTGGCCCAATATAATGAATTCTTTTCATCAGTGATAACAGGAGAACTCCATGTGAGAGCTGCAATGATGGCAGTAGAATTATGTCCCAAACAGCAGAAAAAAATGATTATAAAATACCTTTAAGTGAGAGATTTCTCTTCCCCAGGCAGCACAACAGCCCGGGCCAATATTGTCAGTGAGCTGGCAGAGATCAGCCCTATGTAGGCCCAGCGTTGCCATCTTATGGCTGGTATTGGTTGTGCCATTCTATAACACGTCCAACACTGGCCCTGAGGATTGCATTGGTAACCAATATTGTTCGTACCTATTTATAATGATAACAACATTGGCCCGTCATATCCGATGCCCTCACAATATCGGTGGTACCATTATACAAGGATGGCAACGATGGGCCTGGATGTCCGGCGTATCACCGGTGTTGGCGCTGCCATGAAATAAGGATGGCTATAACGGACAGCATTAGCCGGCAGTCCACTGATGTTGGCCAATATTCGACATATGCTGGACAATAATGTCAGCTCAGTTACAATGGCCCGCCAATGTCAGATATACACTGGCATACCTTACATATCAACGGTATTGGCATTGCCCTTTCATAAGGATGGCTATATCGAACAGCGTTAGCCATTACTCCACTGACATTGGCTATTATATGGCATATGCTGGACAATACTGTTAGTTCTGTTACCATGTCCCGCCAGATGCATTGGCATACACTTTAGTCAACATTGTCTTGTCTATTTCACCTACTGGTCAATATTAGATGCAAATTAGCATGTGGCTGGAAATATTCCGTGGGAAACCGCATTAGCGTGCTTTTGCGGTTGGCAGGCTCATTTAATACTTGGAGTCGTTAACTGTGCTGTTATAATCGATGTTTTCAAGTTACCTTTGCAATTTTTAATGCTTCGGAAATCTTGTGTTTAAATAGTTATAGTTCCGCGGTGCTGGTTTCCGTCGTGTTTGCTTTAATTCCACCTAGCTGTTGTTGATGTTGCTTGGGATTACACCATGTTCTTTTACACTAGATCTTCATTGACTTAAGCTGGCACTGTAATCAATCCACATGTATACTGTGACGAATTTGGATGAGACCGACGATCGGTCAACGGCATCAAATAAGTTCACCACCGTTTGCTGGTCCGGGCGGCGGCGGCGATAAATAGCTCCACGCCGACCGAGAGATCAGAAAGAATCAAAACGACATGTCATATATCGTGCATAGGCAATGGTTGCTATTTTTTGTATTCTATTCGGCAATGGTCTAGGTTCTTCCATGGCTGCTCCCGTGGCGATTCCTGCTGCTCTGGGTGAAGAGAATTCCAAAAGTTTTAGCAAATTTCTTTGCCCCCGAGTGTATCAGTTTTAACAACAGTGGCTTCAAACAGACGATTACCGCAGGACACGCATGCAGTGCGATGCAATTAATGAGCGATAAGCGTCGGCCTATTAAGGCTCGTACGTGACTCAGATCGAGTATGGCGAGCGCGCTTCCATCGAAATACACTTTAAAAATACACTTGGCCGTTCAAGCTATACGAATACGAAGCATCGCAGCACATACTTTCGCTTAAACGATTCAACAATGGTGATCTAAATTAAATCTGGGTTATTGAGCGGTAAATTAAACGTCGGTCCGCACATGCATGAACGTTCCCACATATGGCAAATCGTATCGACGCTTCCTGCTTCGTTGTCGCTCTAAGAAGTGAAGTATTAGAAAAAAATGGAGAGAAAACACTGCACGTACAATCTCAGTATGAATAATATTAAGGTTATGCTGAAACAAATAACTGGGTTACAGTTTTACTTTTCTTCATCGCACTCGTTCGCACATTTGTTTTTTCTCAACCGTCCGCTGTTGTTGACGACACACCGCGCACTTCTGTTCCAGTCCACTGAGGGCACTCACTCGCGCCGAAATATGGACGCTCTGTTCGCTGCTTGCTAGGGTGCATTGAAAACATCACAAACAAAGGAAGAAAAACATTGAGGCACGGCGCCAGCAACAGCGGCGCCGACTTGCCCGAGTGGATGCGCTGTGCAGGTGGGGTTGTCGGGTTACACGCTGCGCGATGCAATCCAAGACGCAGGCCCTGACGCTCCACGTGTGGTTCAAGGTGCACACGGCCGCCGCCCGGGCGGGAATTTACGACGCAGTGCGTCAGCCGCTATACTTTAAGGCTCTATTTCTTTCATATACCTATTTGACATACGTGCAGCTAGCGTAACTGACGTCTTAGGGTTTGCAAGAGTAGACCATTCCATACGTGTAAAATCAAAAATACGACTACAATGACCATGGCGCATTAATCACTGATGGAATATCGCACACATACGGTACTGGTAAATGCTCTATGATTATCTTGAAACACTCATTCGGCAAACGAGTACGCCAGCTATTTGCTAAACAAGCCGCGAATATTCAAATCACTGCAGTGGCAAAAAGGATCGCAGAGCCAGCTATAGAGTCGCCCGCGGCACGGCGGCGGGCCGGCTTCCACATTTCACAAGAACTTTAAACGCGAAATATATCCGCGGGGGGCTTTGTCACACTGAATTTCATAGGAACACAAAATAGCTTCGTGTAGCGGCCAGTATACAAGAGCGGCAGCTAAGCAGAACAGCTTTGATTCGACGCCATGCCAAGTGCATGGATAGCATAATTTTAGAATTTCTCGTTTGTTTGTTCTTTTTTTCGCACAAGTGCGAAAAAAAGAAGTCTGTAACGTTTCTCCGCTTTTATTCACACCCCCAATTTCGCGATTCCGTCGTCGTTCACTGCAATACAATGCTTGCGCTACATATGGCAACAAGGAATAACTGTAGAGTTCAAAAACTAAATAAAGCAGTCGTTGTTTTACAATTAAGCTTAATTCGGTATCAAAGCTTATTTATTCTCTAACTACCTCCGTGGTGGAACAATTACAGGCGTGCGCGGGGAAGGTAGTTTTTTTTTTTTTTTACAAATATTGTGTATGGAGAAAAGATACCCACATGTAAACTGACTTGTTAGCATTTGAACGAAAAAAAAAATGTGAAAGAAAAGACTGGAAACACAAATAAAATACGAAAAGGTACAATGGGTATATTGACAACTGGATTACAATGACACATCTTTGTTTCGCACACGCTCGTTCGCACAGTTTTCCAACGCCTGCTCTCCGTGCTGACGCACCGCTCAACCCCGTCCTCGCGCACTTCGCACTCCTGTCGTTCCCCGATCGCTCTCTCTCACCGCATGCGATGCGAGCAAGGTCCGAGGTTGCACACGCGCGTCGAAATCCACGCAGGTGCGCCAAATCGGTGGACGCGTCGACGCACCACTCAGGGTCCAAGGGGCGGACGGCCGCCGCCCAGGGGAAGGAATTGCGCAGTAATAAAAAGACAAACGCTAACAGACTGGAGACTTCTTTCAAACATTTCCGGGCTCTCACAACAGGTTGCATAGAGAAATGTGCTTTTACCGCATTTTCTTGGTCAATAAAATATACGCAAGAAACTAAACTGAGAAAGAAACAAGCGCCTAATGAATCGGGCCAACAAACGACTAATCTAGCAGATAGAATGATGCTGACGGTGCGGATATATGAGAAAAAATGTAAGCATCGTATGCAACTACCTTATAAAGAGGTGGCAAGTCGTGGTACTGAGATGCTTAGCTCAATAATTTTCAACAAACTTGCTTCAAATCCTCATTTCAGGGTGATTGAAATATTCCACTCGATTGAGCACTATTGTATGAAAGCATTTTCGTTGGTATGCTAAAAGTGAGCAAACTATTCGTAGTAGAACACAGCATTCACAAAATACAACTTGAACAGGTTTGGGTGTTGTAAACAAAACAGCTAGGCGCCTCTCCAGGACGACGACGCGCTTCGCTGCTGGTACAGAGCCCTACATAGATGAGCAGCAACAGCAGCGCATCGTTCAAGGCTGATTCAAGTCCTGTCATCTAGGAAACGCTTGCTAAACGGAGGGTACAAAACCGGGACCATCGATCTGCTGAAAAAGCGATTACTAAAAAGCTCGAAGGATGACGCGACAATCGCTTAGCCGGCATGACGGCGGCAGTTTTATTTTGTTTCAAAGAGGGCGCTCCGTTCTTTCGTCCATCCAACGGCTGCTCGTTCGCTCGGCTCGACGTTCGGTGGCACCGCGCACGGAAAATGCTTCTTTCTTCAAGAAATATTCCATGTAAGTTCTCAAATTTTTCCATTCAGGTTTTATAAAGCGTTTGTGTATATTGGAGCAAAATATTAGCCTCTTAGATTGAGCATTTTTTAAATTACAAGCGTTGTCTTACATTTCATTGTTGCTGCAGGCTGCGTAAGCCATGTGCTAGGGAGATTTGTCTTCTTTTAGCATATTTCTTACGTTGTTAACTTTTCAAAAGTGGTTCTCAAGTATGCGCGACTTGATTCCGATCATTTTGCAGCTTATTTCAAGTTAAACCGTTGCTGTTTTGCAGAGTACTGATTTCCTAAAGTAAACAACTGCGTCGCATCGTAGCCCTAAAAGCCAACTTCAGATATTCACGGCGTTACAGTGGCTGGAACGGCGTATAGCCGTCACATGGCTCGGCCGCTCGGGTTCCCTCGGGTGACCTCGGGCGGAGTCGGTGGAGTCTGGGCAAAAGCATATATTTTCGTGTCTGGTGCGATAAAACGCTAACCACATGAGTCGCGCGGCAGCACTATGCGCAGTGAGCTGAGGACCGCTAAAGCATTGCCGCTCGGCGCTGTCGCCCAGGTTCTGAGTTTTTAGAAATCGCTCATGATGCTGGAACCAGCTCGCGAGGCAGCCAATCGCAAAAGGCTTTGGGGTACTCACCTTCGTTGTTTTTTTTTGTTTGTTTTTTTGCATGCAAAGTTTGTTTCCCTTGTCCGGTATGAGCGAAAATCCTGCAGACGCTCATTTCGTCTGATCCGTGCATATATGAGCGCATCGAGACGGTTTAGTAAAAGCTTGGTAGGGTAGTATTGCAAAACAAAAAAGGCTAGTGTG
>JAJIZL010023123.1:0-10544 GCA_023969395.1 Amblyomma maculatum | reverse complement strand
TGAACCGAATTTCTAAACCAAGAATTGCAGGCTGGCTGCAACCGGTAGCTCGTATGCGAAGGTGAGCCATGCGCATCGAAGTCATTCAGGGCACTCGTAACGGTGTCCTCATTGGGAATGGCACAGTGTTTCAGCGCAAAAACACTGAAAAAAAAGGGGAGAGAGACGCAGGGCGTTCCTTGCAGCAGTGCAGCCAGAAAAAGTGCTTAATCGTGAACCTAATTTCTAAACCAAGAATTGCAGGCTGGCTACAACCGGTAGCTCGTATGCGAAGGTGAGCCAGTCTGCACAACTCTCCAATCTGCACAACTATCAAGTCAGAGAAATGTCATTTCGCCTTCGAGGAGCTCCGTTTCTTAGGACATGTCAGCGCACAAGGTGTTGTTTCAGACCCCGATAAGACTTCCGCCGTCTCCAGTTTCCCACGTCCAACCGACAAGAAGGCCCTCCGACGTTTTTTGGGCCTCTGCTCGTATTATCGTCGCTTTGTTAAAGATTTTTCTCACTTAACTGAGCCATTGAACGCCTTGACTAGAGATGACACACCCTTCGAATGGGGAAGTGCCCATGACGAAGTCTTCGAGGAACTCCGCCGCCGCCTTCAAAGTCCAACAATACTAGCTCATTTCGACGAGAATAGAGACGGATGTCCACGCTGACGCTAGCAATGTCGGTCTCGGAGCGATCCTCATACAGTGGCACGACGGTGCCGAACGAGTAATTGCCTACGCGAGCCGCACAACGGAACTATTCGACGACAGAAGAAGAGTGTCTTGTCGACATCTGGGCTCTGAGTAAATTCCGACCATTCATCTACGGACGACCATTTCGTGTTGTCAGCGATCATCATTCGCTATGCTGGCTAGCCAGCATTAAAGATCCTTCTGGCCGGTTGGCCAGATGGAGCCTCAGGTTGCAGGAGTACGATGTGACGGTCGTCGTCTGTAAATCGGGTCAGCAGCACCAAGATGCGGACTGTTTATCACGAGCGCCCTTGGAACCGACTACTCAAGACATCACTGAAGATTGCCCTATTCTTAGTGCTATCAGCGCCTCCCGTATGGCGCAGCTTCAACGGACGGACCCTGAGTTGGCGCCACTCATTAAGTATCTGGAGGGTTCTAGTGCTAGTGTACCTCGTGTGTTTTGCCGTGGACTACATTCCTTCATTCTGCGGCGTGGAGTCCGATACAAGGAGACGTTTCTGCTTGTTGTGCCGTCCCAGTTGCGCTCCGAAATCTTGAGCGCTTGTCACGATAAACCATCCGCCGGCTACTTGGGAGTCAGTCGTACACTGGGAAAGATTCGGCTTAAATTTTACAGGCCCACATTACTAGCATCAGTGCGTAAATACGTAACAACATGCCGCGATTCCTAACGTAACAACGGCGCAAATTTCCTACTCTGAAACTAGCCGGCTTTCTGCAGCCCATAGCACCCCCAAAGACCCCTTTTCAGCAAATTGGCGTAGACCTCCTCGGCCCTTTTCCGAAGTCGTCCACAGGAAAACGGTGGATTGGGGTCGCGACAGATTATTTGACGCGGTACGCTGAGACCACGTCACTTGCAAACGGTACTGCTGCTGAAGTCGCCGAATTCTTTTCCACAGCATCGTCCTGCGTCATGGCGCTCCTGCAGCTATCATTACTGACCGTGGAGCTGCATTTACGGCCCGCTTCACTCAGGGTGTGCTCAGGCTCACGCATACCAGCCACAGACGTACTACGTTCTACCACCCGCAGACAAATGGCTTGATGGAACGAGTCAACAGGACATTGACGGACATGATTTCCATGCATGTTGATATTGAGCACAAAACATGGGACCAAATTCTTCCATACGCAACATTCCCGTATTATACCGTGCAGCAATAACAACCCGGTTCACTCCGTTGGATTTAGAGTCTTCGGTCGACAGATTACCACCCCCCTGGATGCTATGCTACCCGTGGACCCCCCTGACAGTGAGACCGAACTTGACGTCGACGTCGCCACTTGCGGCAACTGGCCAGACACCGAATTCACCGTCAGCAGCAGATCGATGCTGACCGCTACAACCTAGGACGCCGCTACGTTGCTTACAACCCGGGTGACTATTTGTGGGTTTGGACGCCCGTTCGTCTCCGCGGGCTGTCCGAAAAGTTACTACGCCGCTACTTCGGGCCTTACCTTGTTGTCCGCCGCCTCAGCGATGTAACGTATGAGGTTGCACCAGCCACACCAGCTCGTTCATTGCACAACAGCAAGCGCAGCGACTTTGTGCATGTGGTGCGAATGAAGCCTTATTACGAGCGACCCGACGACTGACTTTCAGGATGCATGTAGTTTATCCGTGATGTCAGACTGTGGTGTAACTCTTGAACGCTTTAACTCCCCCGCTCTTCTGTCTGATGTTAACACCGCATCGGGGCGATGCTCCAGAGGAGGGGGCAGTGACACGTGCTTTAGAGGTGAAGAAGAAGACGGAGCGCAATCGGTAGAAGTAGAGGACGTTGAAGTGTCGGCCCGTTCCTGTTGCCCGCGTTCCTGATTCAGCTCTCTCGATGCCCTCGTTCAGCGGTTGCAGTAATTCTTTAGTGTAACAACCGTTACAATATCTTGCGTCCATTTAGGATTCCTTCACTGAAAACCTAATCAGCACCCTCGAACAGATTCAAAATAACTCGGCACGTTTCATCCTTCGAAAATATAACCAGAACATCTATGTTATTTCTTGCTAGCCGCCCCCTTCCATCTGATCACAAGTTGATGATTCGTGTAAAATCGCTATTTTAAAACTAAGCACTTTCCGCGAACAGCAAAGGACTGCAACCACCTTCTCGGAACTACTGCCTCCATCATCGATCATCAGCGTCTTTTGTTCCGCACCAGCTAGCATCTTATGATTAGAATTGAAACATCCTGTACATAACCGCTGTATACTACCACTACCCTCTTCAATGCCCTCGGGCCTTGACGGTAAAAAAAAAATGAAATGTTGAGTGTACCTTGCGCGAGCAGAAGTGGCGTGAAAAAATGTTGGAGTTGCGACGCAGCAACTAAGCATTCAAAAGCGAGAAGAGAATTCCTGTCTGAAGAGGGGAAGCTTGGGGGTTAGTTGATTCCCCATCAATTTCAGCCGCGCGTCTGCATAGCTGTTACTCTCTGAATAGCCCGGCCTTTTTTACTTGATGCACTTTGTTACTTTCTTCTTTGAAAAAGTTTCATTCTTTGTTCGGTGCATGCATGCGCTTTGCTTTCAATTTTGCTTGTGTCTTTAAATTGCGTTGACCCTCGCAAACGCTAAATATGCGTTGAGGGTAAATACGGATACTGTGCAGATGGAGAGCTTGCAGGCACCCAGAACTGCGGCGCAACGTAGACAACACAGACGACGCACACCAACCGGAACCTCCTTTTTCATACTCAACTTCCTCCTCTACTCCCAAGTTCGTCACACTCGCATACCTCTTCTTTCCGAAAGAGATGTCTAGCCAGCAGTAAATGTTAGCCACACTCATATCCATCACTCACACCGTCCAAGCATGCCAGCCACGGCTTCCTCAACATAGACACAAACTAGAAAAACCGCCACACGCCTGCAGCTGCCATGAATTCACCTTCGCTCCCAGTACATCTAAGCAACGAGTCCTGTTTGTGAAATTTTAAATAAAACACACATCAAGGCAAACCTTTCTTCAAACAGTGATCACCTTGGCCAATCTGGCCAGCTGCAGTTGGTTACATACCACGATCGCTTTCTTCTTCACAAGCACAAAATCTTTCTTAAATGCCTTGGTCGCCTTCTCTTCACATAGGCTAGTCGGAACCACAACGAAGCCTCCTTTTTGTATATTTAAAGAAGTCAAAGGTTATTCCTCGAATAAAATCATGCCTCGTAAAAATTACCCGCGGCTTACCAATGAAAGGGAGCATGCCTCGTGAGGAGCCGACAACGTGTCACCCCATCGGCCTGTTCACATCCAAACGAGCGTGCGTCTTCGGCTGCAAGCAAGGCGTATTGCGGTTCCGTTGAACGCCTGAAATAAACGGTGGGTTAGAGACGTGGCAGCCCACCTCTTTGTGACAAGAAAAGGCTTGCGGGACATGGTTGTTGGGCCAAACATCCTCCCACTACTGCCCTCTTTTAATGGAAATGGCCAACTTAATGCAACACTTTGCGGTAATTTTCTGATGTAGCTTTTTAATATTTTTGTATGAGAGAGAGAGAGTGTGTCGTGGTACAATCTATGTGAATCAACGGTCAATCGTTTCTTCTCAGATTACTCAGGAATTCGCAATTTGTAGCTAATTTAAAGATTTTAGTTCGTATGTTGAAGTTATTACTGTTGTTAAAGCTTGACGGGGTATTGCAAGCAGTAAGGAATCATTAGTGTTGAGGCTTGTTAACACTTCATGTCATTTTATGGTGCGTCGGCGGCCTTTCCAACTGAAGGCGATAACCAGGTCTGCCGTTCTCTGATAGGAATAGATAATCTATTTCTTCGACTAAGTTGAGCATAGGCGATTTTCCTACTAACCAGTTCCATCTTGTCTCCCCTCTTCTTAACATGCCGTAAATGTCATAAATCTTCGGTACATAACGTTTTAGGTATTCTTGTCGCTTCTGGAAGTCACCGTATTACAATTTCTAGCTTTCCATCTTTGAAACAACAGACAAGAAATAAATAAGGCTAATTTCAAGAGCAGAAATAAAACCTCCTCTTTCAATTTCATTCAAACTTTTTTATGTTAGAAAGAAGACAGGATTGTTGATCAACATCATTGACGTCTGTAAGGGTGTGCGCACGCGCTTTCAGGCGTTAGGTCAACGATATTTTTGTCAGTATGCCAACAAAATTATTTGGAGTGAAAACTTTGAGGACCCTGTATATATATCCAGGCAGCACAAATTATGAGTCCAACTGTAGTAGCGTATTGCCAATACACAAATATGTAATCCGGATATTGCTAACAAAGTACCAATATTAGACCTGGGTTGGTAGCGTGGACAAGCTTTCACGGACTGCAATTTGAAACTTATAATAATGACGTATTCGATTGCTTCTGAAATTGCACCGCATTGATAAACTGCTTTCTTCGCTCATTCAGCATTAACGCTGCTCGTAAAGAACTAGGACCAGAACGCCAAATGTGTGCAAAACCTTTGTTATATCCTCTTTTATTTTCCAGACAGCTAAATTTTCTGAAGGTTGCTTATAGTTTGAGGAATGTCGGTCAGCCATTTTATTCTCTCAAAACGCTTATATCGTGAAACCTTTCACGAAAACTAATTGGAAAGTGCATTATGGAATGCTGTGGCAAGTCATCACATGCCTGGCTCAGTAAACTTGAACACGAGGCTAGGAGCGTTTTGTGGTTGCTTGGCTCCATCACACGCTGTAATAACGGGTTCCATGAACGACGTGCTGCGCGACATTGCATGTAGCGACAAACTAAAACTAGCACATGGAACATACGCCACTCGACCGCCACATAATCTTGGCTGAAACGAGCAATAACTGGTTGGGATCGGCTTTCGTAGAAATATCGCGGCGGCCTCACCCGGCCGCCGCTGACCCTGAGGACCGCGTAAACACAACGCGGGCGGCGAACACCATTCGTGTGAGCGACGGCCGAGGAAGGCATCCTCGCTGCTTCTGGGAAGCTCGGCGCTACGCGGCCGCCATTTCCTCGTTTGTCGGCAGCTGTCGACGAAGGCCGTACCCTCGCCTTGGGCGTCAATTCGAACCCGGGACGAAGGCGCACTACACGAAGAGAACGCTCTCCGAAGAGATGTGCAGCTCAAATGGATGCAGCACAGAGGGAGGCTGCCCGCCAGCGCTCGCGTCCGGGGAGAGTGTGGGTCAGCCGACTTGAGGGACTGCCGAAGTCGAGTCTAAGAGAGCTGTTGTCGCCGAGCATTAGAAAATGTCATGACCAAGTTAATTATCTCAAACGACGTCTCGGAGCTGCTCTGAGGTCATTCACCACAGAGAGGCAAAGTGAATACATGTTTCATTCTGCACACTGATGAGAAGCATAGTAAATGTGCACATATGATGAGGATAAGGGTGTGTTCAGATAAGAACGTTAATCAAGGTCCCATGACCATTTTTTGTCTTCAATGAAATCTATATCTGGCGGGCAAATGTCTCGATACAAAAAATGAGGTTTACTTTTTCACGATACGGTGTAGTCTTCACGGGGAAAAAAAATGATAAATCACTACAAATGAAAAATGCCATTTTTGCCCTTTCAGAAAGTTGCAACTTTGGAGACCTGCTGCTAAGCGTACAGACATTTTGTTATCCATTCCTTTTTACCCACCGAATCTATGCACCCTTTACCTCTATGAGAATGATTAAAAACCTGCTTTTCTGTTGCACTTGAGTTAGTAAAGGATCGCAAACATTACTCCAAAAACCGCGCGCTAAAAAAGTCCATTTTCAAACTTAAATACAGGCATGATGTGTTTTGTCGTTAGCATTAAAACTGTTTTTTTTATTCAGATTCTTTGCTTAGTTCCTTAATTTCACGCAAAATCGGGAGCTCATCAAATTGGGAGCACCTTGCAAAAAGAAAATACCATATAGAAGAAAAGTTAAACCGTCCTGGTGTTTTCCCATGACATTTTAGGCAATGCCAAGCAATCATCAACACTGCCAACAAGCAGAAAGTGACTTTATAAGCATTAAGAAGGCTTTCGATATTGCATAAGTTAGAATGTAACTAAATTCAGTAAATAATAAATTGAACTTTTGACTCCTATTCTTCAGAGGAAGCCATAACACTTCTACAGACAACATGCGTTCAGTTTTATACGTATTTTTATATATTTAGCTTACATATCGGAACACATTTTAGTACCTGATGTTTATAAAAGTACTTAGGATTGCTTTTATGTGAGTTCAATGAAAAAGAAGATGCTGTAGTTTTTTAAATTCAAGTCACAGTTCTCCGTTTTTTGGTAATTTCAAATTTTTGCCGATTGCAAGATAGTATGAAGGAAGAACAAACAAGTCTAGAACTTCGAATTTTTTGAGAAATAGAGAACTAGGCCAGGATAATGTGCAGAAACAGTTTCAGTGGCAACACTTTATTTAGTTGTGCCAGAATGTAACAAGCTTCAAAACTAGCGCTCAATTGTGAACTTTTTTTTAAATTTGAAACAAACTAATGCAACCCTTTTTCAAGCCGTAATATTCGTTAGGTACTGAGGATTCTTGAGAGGGACTTTCATAAAAATCGATGATGGAATTTTAAAAAAAGTTGAAATCAAATTTGCGCATTTTTGCGGTTTTCAAATCTTAGGCAGATTTGATTCATTGTGGAGAACACACAGAGCAGTCTATAGCTCCCTGTTTTGCCTGGAAATAAGAAAATTATCTGATTCATAAACGTAAAAAGGCTTCATAAAAAAATATGATGCATCATGCCCCTATTTAAGGTTGAAAATTGACTTTTTTGTAGCGTGGCGCCTCTGGTGCACAGTTCCGGATATTTTACTACATCAACTGCAACAACAAAAAATGTTTTTTAAAACCTCCCATAAAAGTAAAATTTCATAGATTTAGTGGATAAAACGAATAGCTGACAAACTTTTAGTACGCTAGCAGCAGGTCTCCAAACTTTCAAACCTGCAGTAATATACGATTTTTTTTCAAGGAAACTGCACCACACCTTGCAAAACTAAAGCCCATATTTGTGACGAAACAAGTGCTCACCACATATAACAACTTCACTGAAAACAAAAAATGGTCATAGGATTTCAATTACCGCTCTTATCTGAATACGCTAATAAGATTTTGTAGATTGCTTTTTTCAATGACAGCTATTTCATATTTCACTAAATCATGAAGCTGCTTAACCGGCTTCACTGTTGTGGTGTATTGGGCGTTATGACACATAGGCTGCTAAGGCCTTTATGCATTAGGCTTATTTCTGTAACCGGAACCACAACTTTTATTTCACTTTATAAGGTTACCTTGCCCGCTTTTCGGAAAGTTACTACTACCACTTTTTTACCCATGCCTGGCAAACAGCACAGAAATAAGATCAATAAATCATCTTAATTCTTCTGCTCACGACAGAACATAGACCCAGGCAGCACACCAACATCGCACCAATCCCGGCCCAACGTCGACAAAAATTGGTACCAACATTGGCGTAACACTGGCTTTTTGAGAAATTACTACATTTTTATATATTGGTCCGGCTTATATGCCAACATTGCACCTGTCTTGGCACTGCCAACATAGGCTATCAGCTGGCCGTGCCCCTAGTGTCACGTATTGGCATGCCACTAGTATTCATTGGCCCAACTGACATTGGCAATAAACCGGCCGTGCCGCTAGTATCATATATTGGTATTTATTGGCATGCAACAAGTATTCATCGGCACACGTGGCCTGCCACTGTTAAGCCACCTTTAGCCATGCAGTTATTTCACCCTTGCCCTTACTGCTGCCATTTGCTTAACTGTCACTCTGATAATTGTGGTTTTCTTATGCAGTCATTTCCCAATACCACCTTGCATGTCATCTCCCTAAGGAGCCATAAAAACCATGCAATTAAATGAGGCAAGCAAAATATTTTCCGAAAACATTTTATTGAGAGCTCATATACATGTAAATGCCACAAGGACATCAGAGGGCCAAAATGCAGTGCAGGAGGCATTGGATACAGGGTTAATATGGGAGAGGCTAGTAGGTGTAATTGGAAACAGGGCACTAAGCAGCACATGACCAGGTAGTGCAGGTAGAGGTGATTGGGTGCAGTGTGCATTGGTCATGATGGAAGGGGCTGGACATGTTGAGCAGGGTTGATGCACTATAGCCTTGTAGTGCGAGAGGTGTTGCAGGAATAGGAGGCTGAGCATGGGTGCATTTCAGGGCAGTGTCCACCATGGATGGAAAATGGCAGTGGACTGTGTTGAGCATGATAGTTGGCAGTGAAGGGTCAATGGATCAAGTGATGAGGTTGAGGGGGCGGGGGAAGCACATGGCCCAGGTAGTAAGCTGGGCACCCCGCAGGAAACAACCGTTCAGGAGCAGTTTGTTGAGGAGATTGGTCCGTGGGTCTTACAAATGACATCTGCACAGAAGACAAGCATATATCACAATAAGATCTAAACTCACCTTCTCAACACTTATCCAAACACATATTTGATGTCTGGGTGCTCTATACGATCGAGTACAAAATACAGAACCCCGCTATAGTAAAACCTCTGATATAGTAAAGTGAAACTGAAGTCCCAGTTCATCTTCCATAGGCAACTGTACATTTTCCCCCTTTATAGTAAAGATGTTTTTGGTAAAAATCGGTCAAAGTGCTTCTGACCCTGGCGACGACTCCCGCGCACTACCTAGAGTCGCGAAGACAAGACTTTTTGTATTTGAAAACAGAACAATAACCCCGAGTGTTCGTTTAGGTGGCTTTACTACTAGCCGTAGCAGCAGTCAGATGAAGCCTACTTTACAAAAGCCTTGGAGCCGTGAGGGAAAGCGCGCAGCGCGAAGAAAAAAGTAAAGCTGTCTACAAACATAGCAAGGAGGCAGCGTGTTCCATTTAGGAAGTAAAGGAGTAAACGTGCAGCAAGAAATAGGGAAGGGAAAGAAATGGGTCAACATACACTGCAATGCGCAGTACAAATCATGAGGCAGTGGTGGCAGAAAGTGGAGGTGCAGCGAGTAAGGTCTTACAGCACTTGAGTGCCATGCGAATTTATTACTTATTGCCTTTTAAAAGACAGAGCAAAAAGGGACACTATGTTCATGCAAGGCTTTAGTTTTTACATGAAATCGAACTTGGTTGCATTCGTAATCACGTCTTCATGCTTCAAAGGTACTTCCACAAGATGTAGAGAAATTTTATAATGAAAAATTACACAAAGAGATGATAAAAGCGAGATGGAAGGTATTTAGGTTTTGTTTTCATTAAGCAACAAGACGTGTTCAGTAAGTGCCTATTTAACTACTAGACAGCACTTTCAGGACCATGTCATCACAGACCACTGATACAGTAAAGACCATGATATAGTAAATATTTTCGCTGGCCTCAGTGGCTGTACTATAAAGGGGTTCTACTGTATATATTGAAGGCCTATTGCCACACATTCTTCTTTTAGAGCACTTTGCGACAGGTTTCTGGGCCTGCAAAGGCATGCAGCATCTTATGACGTAGGGATGATAAACCTATATGCAAAATAATATCAATTCCAGATACAAAAGAAAGATATTTGGAAGTAAAAACCCGCTTCCGGCAAACCGATAACTTCAGGTAGATGCTTAGTGTTCATATAGAATTACAGTTCCTGAAAATCTGACGGTTCAGGCTCCAGAACTTTCAATTTTTAAAAAATTCTTAAACATTCCTGCAATAGACAATATGGATTACTAAGCATGCAAGACTGGATGATATTAAAGAACACATTAAAGAATATTTTTCTGCAGTACACCAGTTACAGGCACGCATACATTACTGCGGCCAGAATAAAGAAATAATTGCCCTGACAGAGTCAATCAAGCTATCTTCAATCGGCTAACTGAGGGAGATGTGTAGATC
>JAJIZL010023121.1:0-12484 GCA_023969395.1 Amblyomma maculatum | reverse complement strand
TCCTAAAGTAAACAACTGCGTAGCATCGTAGCCCTAAAAGCCAACTTAGGATATTCACGGCGTTACATTGGCTGGAACGGCGTATAGCCGTCACTTGGCTCGGCCGCTCGGGTGACCTCGGGCGGGGTCGGTGGAGTCCGGGCAAAAGCATATATTTTCGTGTCTGGTGCGAGAAAACGCTAACCGCATGAGTCGCGCGGCAGCACTATGCGCAGTGAGCTGAGGACCGCTAAAGCATTGCCGCTCGGCGCTGTCGCCCAGGTTCTGGGTTTTTAGAAATCGCTCATGATGCTGGAACCAGCTCGCGAGGCAGCCAATCGCAAAAGGCTTTGGGGTACTCACCTTCGTTGTTTTTTTTGTTTGTTTTTTTTTGCATGCAAAGTTTGTTTCCCTTGTCCGGTATGAGCGAAAATCCTGCAGACGCTCATTTCGTCTGATCCGTGCATATATGAGCGCATCGAGACGGTTTAGTAAAAGCTTGGTAGGGTAGTATTGCAAAACAAAAAAGGCTAGTGTGGCTAGATATTGCTAATTTTCGAAAGTTGCAGAAAAACGCCACTGCTTTCAATCATGTCTGCATCGCAGTATAGTAGCACGCCGCTGCGCTGGGACCATTTTTTTGGGGGGGGGCGGGGGAGGGGGGGCTCGTCGCTTTTCAAGAAATTTCATCAGTGTTGCTGTTTAGTGCAAGAAACTGGATATAGCGTAACTATACTCATTTACTAAACGAAGAGGCGGCGCTAACAAAGCAAGGCTGAAAACGCGTCTCTGTCGCTGAGGTCCTTCGCTCTGTGCGATGTGCACTAGCGGCAGCGACAGGCGTTATCGTCGTCGTCGCGCGATGCATCGCCAGGAATTGTGGCCTATTTTTTTCTTTCTGTATCGTTGCTTCAGGTGCAATAGATGAGTTGCAAAACCTACACGTCAGCTTCCCGGTGCGGCAGACATTCCTGCACAATGGTGGCATAGACTTTGGGGTAATAGTTGGGTACAGTGCTAGCACATCGCCTGACGGGAAGGGTAATTCCCGCACCTCTTGCCCATTCGTCACAGTATCATTCGCGTGCCCATTGTCGCCCCGCTATTACCCTCTCCGGTTAGTGTCCCTTTTCTAAATTTTCTTTCTTCACCCCTAGGGTGACAGTGCTCCCCCCTTTATTCCAGTGTTAAGAATGCCTGAAAACCTTTCTCTGACAATGGCCTGTGCGTGGGGAACTGCATCCCAAGCAGCGTGGACTGAGGTAGATGCATGTACTGCACCTAACTATTATCCCTGAATCAGGTTCTGTCGCCACTGTGCATGAATTCCTGCCTCATAGGGAAGCCGACTTGTAGGTTTTGCAACTGGTGTGTTGTAGCATGTCCAGCAGGGCGGGAGCCTTCAGTGTGAGCGCTGGGTGGGCTCAGACAATTTCAGTTCCAGGCCGGGTTCGGGTGTGTAGCATGAGGCCCGGCTCGGGCTCAAAATTTATGCCCGTGCACACCTCTAGTCGCGTCGGTTGTGTAGCACACGTTTGGCGCCCGTGCATGCTTTTAATTTTGTTCTCCGCACCACGACACTTTGCTCTAGCATCAAGACTGCATGAAACATCAGTATGCATTTTCCGGTCGTTATGCTAACTGATCGCCCCACCGCCCTGGCACAGCTATGTTATACCATGTGTAACATAGAGTTGCAATTAGTACTTTTTTTGAGACAGCTTTCAATTTAAATTATAGATTAACTAAACAGAGAAGAGCCGTGGTATGCTTTTATCATGATTTAGAGGCATCGATTTAATGGACTTTCTTTCCTTGCATTTAGGGCTCTTTGCTCTATAACGCCCGCAGTCCAGCTGCTCCACCTGTATCATCGCGCTGCTTTTGCACAAGCAATCATCTGCCATCAAAGGAGTGCTGCGTGAATGTGAGGCAGACAACATCATCATTTTGGTGCTGCATAACCTGTCAACAACTGTGGGAGCCTTGCCATGAAACATGCTGTGTGTAAGGAAGCATTGCCTCGGTAGGTATGGCACGTTGCCTTTGTTTTGCTTTATATAAAGGCTTTAAAAAAGGCTCTGCTGGCTTTTTTCTATATGATTGCATGCTATATGACTTTTTCTAGCTTTTTAGCTCAAGACTTACTTGTTCAGAAGTCTTGCCCACAGTATGCAGAAAATAATATCCTTCATGTCCCTGACAGTGCTTTAATAGCTGGTGCTATATTTCGTTGCTTTATTTCAACAGTATGTGGCTATTTCAAGTTGAGGCATGATTGAGTGAACCTGTGGTGTAATAGCACAATAACAGACATAGCTTGTTGAACTGACGAAGTAGTTGTCATTTGCGTAACACGGGTGAGCAGGTGCTTTAAGTGATGGAATATTTAGCATACTTGATTATGCTTGCATTACAAAAATTCGCAGGAAGCCTGTATTGAGGTTTCAGAGAAGAAAGCCATTAGGTATTGCTCAGGTTATTTGCCTTCCACTCTCCCTTCATTACTGCTGCCTGCACTGTATGTATTTGTTCATACAGACATGCAGTTATTGACTGCTTGTACATTTCTGGTTGCCTACACTGGCTTCAGTCCTGTAGATGTAATATTACTTTGATCTAAACCAGGCTATTTGCTCAAAGTGACAATTATAATCAATTCTCTCCCCAAGCTATTGAGATTTGCCATTAGCTCCAACTCGCTTTATTCGCAGCTGCAATGAATTTATTCTGTAACCCTAGAGCAAGACATTTGCAGAAAGGAGATCATCATGCAATACTCGTGCAAATTTTGTAAATTTTAGAGGACATTCTGTTTGTTTTTGCATATGCTTCTGTGTTCGGAAAACAGAGCAGACTTGCTTACAGTGCAGGAGGGGTGGGCTGCAAGACAAAAGGAAATTATTAGTGCAGCTGCTCATTTAGGCGTGCATTCCTTGTGCATTTATTGCTCTTATATATGTGCACCTTTGCCTGCATGCTTGCCAGGGCTTTCCCCATAATGGGTGGCAGTGATCTTGCCGCCTACCTCTCAGGAGGACTGCCCTTTACCAATTACTTGCCCACAACCAACTCACCTCCTTGGCTTCAAATTTGTCATACTCAAGGACGATTTTCTGTGTTTGATGTTACCAGTGACGTCACTTAAGATACACAGTGTACATCATTGGTCCATTAGTTTCATTTCGGGATGTTGTCACCCCTTATATTCCCTACTCATATTTCTACATCCCCTTGCAACTGCCAAACGAAATAAGACGTATAAAACTGCCAAACTCCCGCATTCTCTGAATGCTATGTCAACAACCAAAAAGCTTTTGCATGTCTTAATAAAAGTAGAAATGATCCGCCGATTATTTTTTGATTGTCATGTCTAGTCAGACGGTTTAGTGAACTGCCACATGACCAAGCAAATTGCAACTGTAAGTGCACTGAGGAGTCATGCGTTAGAGCAAGCATATGGATCTTGTGTTGCTTAGCTGCTTAACTCCAAATATCCTCCTTTGTCAGACAAGATATTTTTTTAGAAAACTGGATGGGGAGCCAGAAGAAAGCAGATTGGATTCTTAGCAGCATTGCTACTTGTTACACGTGCGTTCCACCCCTGTATACATGAACTCGGCAGTATTGGGTCGAGTACATCTGTCGAGTGAAAAATCAGTTGTGGGGTTCATGTATACACAGTCGGGTCGAGTAAAATAGGCGGCGGAGCGGGTTGCGTTAACTCGCTTGCAGGGGATAGGTTAATTCGCTTGACCCGCTTATCTAAAGGCATGTAGACGCTGTCCAGTCAGGGAGTCTAGTTATGGGGAACTCTGGGCTATGAAAAAGCCTCTGGAGCGGCGACGAGCGTCACTCGAAATGAATGCTTTTTAGCGCTCATCAACGATAAAAAATAATCGAAGCTCTCGATAGTAAAAGGCAATGGGATCAAATACGAGTAAGAACTTGCACAATAACTTCGAATCTCGATGCAACGCTCTGCTACGATACTTACTCACTAGAAAGCGAGTTCATGTAGACATCAGCCGGGTCGAGAATGATGACCTTGCTTACTCAACGATGATTCAACCCGGTGCTGTCGAGTCCATGTAAACAGGGCTATTGTACTTGTAATTTTAGGTGATTTCGTGTATTGCACATTAAATTTGAGTGATATTGGTGCTTTCTTGCGTATGTGCTGTTTTGTTCTGCAAACAGTACTATTTCTCCAGACACAATCTTATTTTTAATTTGAGTACAAAATATTGTCCATTTTTGAAAAAAAAAACAATTTGTGAGTCTGTTAAGAAATTTTGATTTTGAAATATATTCACAAAATAGCAACGTTTTATAGATACTGAAATGTAAAATGTGTGCGAAACAACTTTTCAGCTCAGGATTAAACTGGTTTTTCAAAGAACTTATTGTGATAGGGTGAAAGTGAAAAATCACTGTTATGCTAGATGTATCGTTTTTTTATGATCCCATAGTCACATCAAGCATTCTATTTTATGGTGTGCTTAAGCAATGAAAATCATATTTGGCCTCAGATATTCAGGCAGATTACTATTCTCTATACCAAAAACTACTATGAATTGGTTTTAAGAAATCAGATGCCCGAGCACCACACCTATTACCTAGACATAAAATCACCCATGTATGCCTAAATGAATATAATCTTGCACGTGGAAGGTTGCCGATGGTATGGCCATATGATTAGCTGTGATGAGGGAAAATGCATACCTGGTAGGCTGCTAGCTGATAAGGAAGTACAATATCATTGTACTCAGATCTAGCATAACATTTTCCTGCCTATGCAAAGTAAATTTCTAGTACTTGCTCAATTGCTCATTGCAGGCTGACTGTAATAATTTTAGCTGAACAAGCATGCACTGTATGATTACTAGAACTTCTTGTTGGGCTTGTTCGTGTTTATTTATTATAAACTGAAGGCACCAAAACAATGCACGCACAAAAGAAAAAAAACGGGACAGAGTTCCACTCACAACTGATTTATTGTGCAGAACAGAGTACACATATATCTCACTGCAGGCACATGCCCAAGGAACACATTCAGCTACATCACATTCAGCATCATGTAGTTTAACATAAGCTATGTTCAAGAAATGCTTTCTCAGAGAAAGAGGCTGTGGTATGAGGCATGGGCTTCTTGAACATATCTTAAACTACATGATGCTGAATGGGTTCTTTGCGCATATGCCGGCAATGAGATATATATGTACTTTATTCTGCACAATAAATCAGTTGTGAATGGCGCTCTGTCCCGTTCTTTTTTTCTTGTTTGTGTGCATGTTGTTCTGGTATCTTTAATTTATAATGAGCACTGTATGAAAACTATTCCTTGGTACATTACAATTAAGGCAATTGTTTATAGTAGAATGCAGCAAGCAATAAAGCTGTGAAAACTAAAAAGCTGGAACTTGAAATGGTACGGTTATCTTGAGAATATTATATGCGTACACAGCCTTGAGAATATCTGCGATCTACACATCTCCCTCAGTTAGCTGATTGAAGATAGCTTGATTGACTCTGTCAGGGCAATTATTTCTCAATCCTGGCCGCAGTAATGTATGCGTGCCTGTAACTGGTGTACTGCAGAAAAATATTCTTTAATGTGTTCTTTAATATCATCCAGTCTTGCATGCTTAGTAATCCATCTTGTCTATTGCAGGAATGTTTAAGAATTTTTTAAAACTTAAAAGTTCTGGAGCCTGAACCATCAGATTTTCAGGAACTGTAATTCTATATGAACACTAAGCATCTACCTGAAGTTATCGGTTTGCCGGAAGCAGGTTTTTACTTCCAAATATCTTTCTTTTGTATCTGGAATGGATATTATTTTGCATATGGTTTATCATCCCTACGTCATAAGATGCTGCATGCCTTTGCAGGCCCAGAAACCTGTCGTAAAGTGCTCTAAAAGAAGAATGTGTGGCAATAGGCCTTCAATATATACAGTAGAACCCCTTTATAGTAAAGCCACTGAGGCCAGCAAAAATATTTACTATATCATGGTATTTACTGTATCAGTGGTGTGTGATGACATGGTCCTGAAAGTGCTGTCTAGTAGTTAAATAGGCACTTACTGAACACGTCTTCTTGCTTAATGAAAAAAAAAAAACCTAAATACCTTCCATCTCGCTTTTATCATCTCTTTGTGTAATTTTTTCATTATAAAATTTCTCTACATCTTGTGGAAGTACCTTTGAAGCATGAAGACGTGATTACGAATGCAACCAAGTTCGATTTCACGTAAAAACTAAAGCCTTGCATGAACATGGTGTCCCTTTTTGCTCTTTCTGTCTTTTAAAAGGCAATAAGTGATAAATTCGCATGGCACTCAAGTGCTGTAAGACCTTATTCGCTGCACCTCCACTTTCTGCCAGATTTGTACTGCACATTGCAGTGTATGTTGACCCATTTCTTTCCCTTCCCTATTTCTTGCTGCACGTTTACTCCTTTACTTTCTGAATGGAACACGCTGCCTCCTTACTATGTTTGTAGACAGCTTTACTTTCTTCTTCTTCGCGCTGCGCGCTTTCCCTCATCTGACTGCTGCTATGGCTAGTAGTAAAGCCACCTAAACGAACACTCGGGGTTATTCTGTTTTCAAATACAAAAAGTCTTGGCTTCGCGACTCTAGGTAGTGCGCGGGAGTCGTCGCCATGGCCAGAAGCACTTTAACCGATTTTTACCAAAAACATCTTTACTATAAAGGGGGGAAATGTACAGTTGCCTATGGAAGATGAACTGGGACTTCAGTTTCACTTTACTATATCAGAGGTTTTACTATAGCGGGGTACTGTATTTTGTACTCAATCGTATAGAGCACCCAGACTTCAAATATGTGTTTGGATAAGTGTTGAGAAGGTGAGTTTATATCTTATTGTGATATATGCTTGTCTTCTGTGCAGATGTCATTTGTAAGACCCACGGACCAATCTCCTCAACAAACTGTTCCTGAATGGTTGTTTCCTGCGGGGTGCCCAGCTTACTACCTGGGCCATGTGCTTCCCCCGCCCCCTCAACCTCATCACTTGATCCATTGACCCTTCACTGCCAACTATCATGCTCAACACAGTCCACTGCCATTTTCCATCCATGGTGGACACTGCCCTGAAATGCACCCATGCTCAGCCTCCTATTCCTGCAACACCTCTCGCACTACAAGGCTATGGTGCATCAACCCTGCTCAACATGTCCAGCCCCTTCCATCATGACCAATGCACACTGCACCCAATCACCTCTACCTGCACTACCTGATCATGTGCTGCTTAGTGCCCTGTTTCCAATTACACCTACTAGCCTCTCCCATATTAACCCTGTATCCAATGCTTCCTGCACTGCATTTTGGCCCTCTGATGTCCTTGTGGCATTTACATGTATATGAGCTCTCAATAAAATGTTTTCGGAAAATATTTTGCTTGCCTCATTTAATTGCACGGTTTTTATGGCTCCTTAGGGAGATGACATGCAAGGTGGTATTGGGAAATGACTGCATAAGAAAACCACAATTGTCAGAGTGACAGTTAAGCAAATGGCAGCAGTAAGGGCAAGGGTGAAATAACTGCATGGCTAAAGGTGGCTTAACAGTGGCAGGCCACGTGTGCCGATGAATACTTGTTGCATGCCAATAAATACCAATATATGATACTAGCGGCACGGCCGGTTTATTGCCAATGTCAGATGTGCCAGTGAATACTAGTGGCATGCCAATACGTGACACTAGGGGCACGGCCAGCTGATAGCCTATGTTGGCAGTGCCAAGACAGGTGCAATGTTGGCATATAAGCCGGACCAATATATAAAAATGTAGTAATTTCTCAAAAAGCCAGTGTTACGCCAATGTTGGTACCAATTTTTGTCGACGTTGGGCCGGGATTGGTGCGATGTTGGTGTGCTGCCTGGGTTTTGGGAATCTATCTTTTATTGTATTTTTTTTTTACTTATGCTCGCGCAGGCTTCTAATTCATCATTACTGACGGGGATGGAGCTAAAATAAAGAAACAAAAAAGAATGAACTCAAAGTGGTTCTGAAACGCGTTCTTCGATTTACGGCGGACATTGGTTAAAAATGGCAGCGTAGATAGCATAGACCGACACATCCAGCTCCCCTCCAGACGACCAAGCAAGGAGACGTATCAGGTGTCGAAGCAACCTCTTTGCTCTAAATCTAAAGTGATCGCAGCGTACGTGCGATGAAGTACCAGGAAGGTTTTGATCGTGATCCCATGGCATGACGAAGCCACCAGCATAAGACACTACACGTAAGCCGCATGATCTCGTTTATTACGCACCTGCCTCTCCAGATTCATTCCAACCGCTTCCGGCACTGCACTGCGCTATTTTATTACATTTCTTACAATCGCGAAGTTACAGAATAAAACTTTCCTTGCGTTCTCATACTATGATTGCACTGATGTCCTCCAGAATACGTTATTAAAGAAGGTGGTTGCTTCTGCTGCTTTCGCATTTCCCGAATAGACCGGAGGTAAGGTGGTCGCCACACGTGGCCAATATCATATCTTTCCACAAGTAAAGAGTTCTGTTTGCCCTTCCGGATCGCAAAACCGATAGCCTTTAGGACCAACTGCAACCTACGGCACATGCATCAAGGCATGCAATTGAGCAAATTTGTGGACATTCATCCTGAGGAAACAAAAACGCTACGAACCCGAAGACGAAGGGGGAACGCAGGGATAGGCATGCATATCCATGTCAGGTCATTTATACGTCGTTCCATAGCTCTGCTGCTGTCGGCACTTCGTCGCGCACATAATACTGGAAGTTCAGATGAAGAATTCACCCTACAGAGCTTTGCAGATCTCATAGCGCACGGGAGACGCACGCTCACTCACTCCGGTATAAGATGGAAAGCTGAGCGACACACGCCATAAGAGTGAGTTGGCGGACTAGTTGATTCTGCGTGGTGATGGAACAATGGAAGGGACGGGACACAAGGTCTGTAAGCGCGTCCTTCCTCGTTTCCTTGTATCCTGTCTCTTACGCTCCATCGGCATACGTACGCCAGCACACACGTATCACACCATATGCGTCGCCTGCTTTGACAACCATTGGTTCCTCAATCTCACTTTGATCTTCTTTGCGATAGAAAAGGTATGCTTTCGGAAGTACACGGTGGGAAGCGAATAGTAGATGCCACCTTCTTTCAGAGTGGTGGGTGTCTTGCACAGGCAGTGGTGAACCCAGAAAACCCGGGAAAGGAAGACCGTTCACGTTCACGTTCTGAAGCTGTAATAATTGCAGTCATGTTAGAAATGTGGTCACAATAGGAAGCTTTAATATTTTCGTTTGTTTTAAGGCGCAGCTGATAATGTTAGCCTGGGAAATAATTCAGCTATGTTGGAAGATAAGGCGTTACGGCCCCGTAGCTCTCTCAGCGCGGCCAAGAAAATCCGACCATACGGCCTTTCACGCTTGGGCTATATTGCCACCGGGACGGCCAATTCGGATAACAAAATAAAAAGGAAAAACGGCATACAATTTTGCGCAGATGCTTCAGCGTCGGTACCTTTCTGCATCGTAGTGTGCCGGCGTAGCGCAAACTCCGATCGCAGCGTTGTCTCGGTGTTTAGGCGTAGACAAGAGGCTCAAAGCGGAGGTTGAGACACTCTAGCCTAAGCACTGAGACGCGGTCGAAGTTTGCACCTACGGTGCCTCGGTGAAATGGCGGGCTCTACGCCACTGAGAGCCGCGAAAGGTATTTAAAAAAAAATCATTCGAGGATAGTACGAGTTGCAACTGCTCATGCGTTGCTGCGAGGATCGCGGATGTTCGCGCAGACAATTTTTTTTCCAGTCCGTGCCGCGTTTTGCTACGGTGGCATGGACATAAAATTAAGATTCGCCTTTCTGTAGAAGCAAAAAAAAAAAAAATTGACGATGCTGCAGCTATCTGGGACAAACTAATGTGTACACGCGCCTGGGCGCCTCCTACAGCCTAGCGCTAAATAATCAGCTGCATTTTCGAGCCTTTATTTACTTGGGTATGCTGCATCGACAAGTCAATTACTTCAACATAATAATTGTTGTTTGTTCTTCATTCCCCCTGCCTTTCGTTTGGAAGCTCTTGTAATACGTGCTCACGGTGACACGACTCGATTTAATGAAAAATTCTGCGCCACACGCCATTACATCGTGTCAGCACCGCTCTTTTGTAGACATATCGCTTCGTCAGCCGAGAAGAAATTCAGCGTCGTTGTTAACCGTGTACGAAACATCTTAATGGAAAATTCAGGAACAGCTTGAAATTTTCGGATTACACTAAATATCTCAACGAAGATCCGTAACTAAAGCAAAGTAACTGAGTGGAAATCAAAACGGAGTCAACTTCCAGTGGGGGTCGAATTCAAACCCAACACTTCCTTGTTGCGAGACACATGCACGATCATAGGCAGCGAAGGCTCGCTGGCTTAAGCCGGTTAAAGGTAAACGTGCTCAAATCGCGATGCGAACGGGGTCCGACAACGCAATCGCATTCTTATCTTAATTGGCGACGCTTAAATAAGCGCCCCATGTTTAAAGCATATCCCACGGACTTAGGCGTAACGACGGACTAGATCGCGTTGATGATACGTTTCGTAGCGTATAAAATCGGAAATGGCTGAAACGAGTTCAAGCGAACGCTTACGACCTTGGTTAGTAGAGCTTATCCGCCTAGGTAAAAAGACAAAATATTTAGAGATGCGACTCTTAACAAGCACCGCTTATAGGCCATTGAATGCATGAAGCATGTGCTCGGAGCTGTTAGGATCGATGGATCGGCTCCCTTCCACGCGGCCGGATGTTCAACTCGAGAGGTGACGACGCGGCGGCAGCGGAGGTGGCTCCGTGCCGGCTAGCTCCTTTGTCGCCAAAACCCCGGTGGGTAAAACGCGGCTGTGTAAGACAACACTTCTGTATTTCGCAGCGCGCCAGACAACCACTTCTGCACGACTGCCGGTTCGTGCCTTGGTTCTCACGGCTTGGATCAAGGCCGGAGGCTGATGATGAACACGTATGGGGTAATCGGCCGACTGAAGGTTGCGTGGGATAGCTGTATGGTTGTGCGGTGAGAATGCCGACTCGACGTCCGGTCGAAGAATTCCACTCGTGTTGTGTTGCAAACCAAGGTAGTGTTCTTCCGGACTCGCGTTCTCACTGTCGAGACTGTGAATCCAATGCGCCCAGCCGGCGCCAAGTCTGAAGCGGCCCGTGCCTGCAAGAAGCCACAACTAGAGCACTGCACGGGCTCGGGCGTACCCAAAAATCCAGACAGGGCAGGGTAGAGCAATACTAAGGGGGCCTGGCCCGGATCGGGATTTTGGGTCGTGGGCCTGGGCCGGGCTTGGGCCCGTAATAAAGAAGTGGCAGCTGAGGGGACGGTGCCAATTTTGAACAATTTCCAGACTGTTATGTTCTTTAGGTACAGTAATGCTACGTTAAACGTTGGGATTGGAAAAGCGTTATAAGCAAAGAAAAAAAAGATGAGAAAGCACATCTTATATACTCTAGCCTTTTCCACACTTTTATTGGCGCTTCTAGGAAACGTTTTAGCTTCTGAAGCAAGGAGTGTGTAATAGAAACTGGCATTTTGTTAAACGGCATCGTCACTCTGTGCATACGTCATATACGTATGTAGAGGAGTCTCACAGGTCATAAGCTATTATTATTAGCTTGCCTAAATTCAGCAGCAATTGGTATCCTTTTCTTGCATTTTGTCAAGTTTTGAGTTATTACGCATCGCACTTCCATTTTGCACGGAATGTACCTTTCTTCAAGTTGCTTCCGTTCGGCCTTTATGGCTTTCATACTCATTTCTCAATAGTCTCATTATTCTTTATCTGTAATAAAGAATAAATATGTAAGAGCATTTATGCAGGTGTAGGGCTATAGGGTGCGCAATCACGTGACACGGGTGACACAGCCTATAGGTCATATACGCGTCTCGTGGATTTTTTTTTTTTTCCTTTAGAAATGGGCGCGCTTGCTAAGTTAAAATCGAGAATGCGCAGGAATTTAGATTGAGCACTGATTCTGTGCGTCCGGAATTATTTGCTTTCGGTCTTTCTCTTCGAGTGGTTTTTAAGGGCAGATGGTATGCGAAGGGACGCACGGACTCGGAATCATGAGTCATTAGTCTGTGTCTTCACAGCGCGCTGCAGGGATTGTACCTTTGCTTTCCTCATTGTAAAGAAAACGTGTAAGTGTACTAACCGCATGCAAGGCTGCAAATATATTCAATACACACGCGCACGCATACGCACCACGCGTGCCCACACACTTGCAGTTTTGCAGTGTAAGCAAAGGGCGCGTAAACGTTGACGTTTGGATTTAAGCAAATAAATTATACAATATGTTGCCTAGTTTATGGACAGACAGTTTTCCGTGACTGTAGCTGTGTCATATAACGGGCGCGTCTTAAGGTGCAAAAGCGGCCGACGTGCTCTAACGCGCTGCGCACAGAAGCAGTCACGTCTTTAGCGCTCCCTCCGCTGCTGACC
>JAJIZL010023120.1:0-26560 GCA_023969395.1 Amblyomma maculatum | reverse complement strand
GTAGTGGAGGGCTACGGAGTAATTTCGACCACCTGGGGATCTTTAACATGCGCTGACATCGCACAGCACACGGCGCCTCTTCGTTTTGCCTCCATCGAAACGCAGCCGCCGAGGTCGGGTTCTAGAGAAGAAAGTCCGCTGCCTCATGCGGACAGAAGAGAAAAATTAGAGAAGAAAGAAAGAGAAGAGGGAGGGAAAGACGCGCGCTGCAACAGCTGTCGTCCACCACTTAAGTGGTGGCCGGTGCAATGACGGCCTACAACAGGTAAAAGTTCGGTGGCAGGCTAGCCCCCGCCGTAAGTGGCGTTGGCCTACCAGTCCCAGCCCGTAGGGCCAGGAACAGCCACCCTTCACCACCTCCCCTTTCCTTATCTGTGTGCGATGTGAGTGCAAGGGGGGAGAAGAGGGAGGTGGTGAAGCGCTCGTTAAAGATCCTCAGGTGGTCGAAATTACTCCGGAGTCCTACGGCACCCCTTTCTTTCCGCTTCAATCCTACCTTTCTCCTTTCCCTTACTGCGCGGATCAGGTGTCCACTGAAACAAGTATGACAGATACTGTGCCATTCCCTCCCTGTGAACCGATTATTATTATTGTTATTATTATTTATTTGCTTTTTAAAGCTAAAACGTAATTCACTAAAAACAACACCACTGTGCTTCCGATGACCTTCAAACTGCTTCTAGGTAATCTGAATTGAAGCCGCAACCACTTGGGGTAGCTATGTTTACACCAAATGTCAAGGTAAAGGTCAAATATCAAGGTCGAGGCCAAAGGTTTATTGACCAGGCATATACTTTATCTCGTGAGCAGCTCCAGGGTGAGACATGACTGCCGACGGAGTACACATAGAGGCGCTCCGTTCGCCTCGGCAAGAGCTATCGCTTCAAACTAGGTTTAACCGAAGTTAAACCACTGCCAACTTTTTTGTCTGTTTCGACTACACCGAGATGTGAAACGGAGATGCGTCCATGTACTGTGCGATGTCAGTGCACGTGAACTGTCAAACGATCAAAATGGACACGCGTGCGGAATGTCACCAAGCCTGCCAGCAGGGAAGAGCCACTAACCTCTATCGAGTATGATGATTGAATTATAGGATGGGAAAGGCGCGGTAATTGTCTGACTTGTTTTCTGTGGACACCTCAACCGCGCCCTAAGGGAAGGGATGGAGGTGGGAGTGAAAGTGGAAAGAGAGAAAGAAGAGCCGTAGTGGAGGGCTACGGAGTAAGTTCGACCAACTGGGAATCTAACGTTCGCTGACATCGCACAGCACACGGACGCCTCTTCGTTTCGCCTTCATCGAAACGCAGCCGCCGATATCGGGTATGAGACAGCCAGCCGGACACTGCATACGTAGACGCTGCTTACAACCAATTACAACGAAGACCCAGCGCGTCGTCACGCGGCCGTCGTAGGGCTGTGCGATGTCGGAGCTCACTACGACATCCCTTTCTCTATTTCCACTTTCACCCCCCTTTCCTCCCTTACTTTACTGCGTGGGACAGGTGCACACAGAAAATGTGATACTGCGCTTTAGAATGTTCCTGCAAACATTAATTTTTATTATTATTATTATAATCACAGTGCAAGTAAGTCAATGCTTTAAAAGGCAGTACTCAGCGAACAAGTTTAAAGACATTGGACAGGCAGTGGAATAGAGTGTATGGATGCTTAGGTAAGGATTTCCGCTGCCAAACAAATGGCTGATTTGAATAGGGTAATCGGAAATTTTGGCGTGTTTAAGCGTGTTCTCAGATACAAGCAAACCAAACAAAAGAACACTGTAGCTAGCAAAATAGTAGTACTGTTGTATCTTCGTATCCTCTCCGAGTAGCCTTCCTTCATGGGGGTTGTATGGTCAAAATAATGTAGATTTTTTTGGCTGTAATGCCCACTCAGTAAGATGAAGGACTTCGCGTAATCAGGACAGGAAATTCATGACTGCGTTGCGATTTTGATGGGCACTCTCGCTGAGAGCACTCCCATTTAGCCCCCACCCCGTGGTTCCTTCAAGTTCACAAGGAAGTTCACAGTCCCGCGCTGACCGATGCGGTAAAGATCTCCGCTGGGGCATCGCGTGGAGAATCCTTCCCACAAAAGACGACCTGTAAAGTTGGGGCGTTGTACAGGATGATATGTGTCCATTGTGGCCAGCCAGACGCGAGCCAGCATGTTCTCCAAGAATACGTAGTGGTGCGAACGCAGCAGCACTTGGCAGCGCGCCCTTGTCGAGAGGAGCCGCACCACGAGGGGCATTTGAGAATCTCCTGAAGTTCGCGATCGCGCTTGTTCTTTCGGAGAACCATAACCTGGCTACACTGGTGCAAACACCTCTTTGATTCACGCAACACCTACATGGACTGGGGGGACAGGTCGGTCACCGCCGCTTGCGGCGGGGGCTAGCCTGCCACCGAATTTTTATCTGCCGAGGCCGTCATTGCACCCGCCACCTCTTCGGTGGTGGTGGAAGACGATTGTTGTTGCGGCGCGCGTCTTTCTTTCCCTCTTCCTTTTCTTTCTTCTCTATATTCTCTTCTCTCTGCACGAGGCAGCGGAGGTGGCTCAGCTACAGAGCCAGTAGCAGGCCCATGCATTTTCTTTGCCTTATTCCTACAGTCACAACAACAACAACCTTATAACCAAGCTAGTGGTTTTAATGTGGTGCTTTCTTGATGCGCAACATTTTGGTTTCGTGAGAACGCCTTTGTTAGGCGTTGGTGAACGCTCCAGATAGGTATTGCGCAGGAGTTGCCTTCAAATAGACCACATGGTAGATTAACTCTCACTTTCAATTAGGAAACTCGCATATCCACAGTAAAATACACATCCTAGGCGGATGGTGCGTATTTCGTAACTCTTAAGGCTATTGTGACATTGCCTTGGTCTGAGTGTGGTTGCTGGCCCATCTGCAGTGATGGGAGCATGAAATCCCGGCAGGGTGCTGGCTGATCGCCCCGCCGGGGTGGTGCAGTGGTAAGACGCCCGACCACTGCGCCGGAGTTCCCGGGTTCGAACCCGACCGCGGCGGCTGCGTTTCGATGGAGGCGAAACGAAGTGGCGTCAGTGTGCTGTGCGATGTCAGCGCACGTTAAAGATCCCCAGGTGGTCGAAATTACTCCGTAGCCCTCCACTACGGCTCCTCTTTCTCTCTTTCCACTTTCACTCCCACCTTCCTCCCTTCCCCTACGGCGCGGTTCGGGTGTCCACAAAGCAAGTGTGACAGTTACTGCGCCTTTCTCTTCCTGTGAACCAATTTAACTTTTATTTAACTGGCTGATCACCTGTGAGGATTGTACCCGGTTTCCCCTTTTTTGTGGGCCCAGAAATTGTTTGTTTGATTAATCAGACGCTGGACTTCATACGCCTGTATTTGAAACTCGTGGCTTACCGCGTCACTAAGTAACCCCGTTGTCGCTTGTATATTGTTATGGCAGTGCAGTGTGTTGTTTTATGCGTTTGTAATGAGAACTTTGTGTATATGTTTAAATAGTGGCTCACTGTTTCAACAAATATTCTTTGAAGCCTGACCCGACCCCGATGTCCGTCGATTCTTCTGCGTGTCTCCGCGTTGTTCCTTGCGCTGTTTGTTGAGAGAGCTGAATTAATTAAGGCAGGCCGTGAGAGAAAGGTGCGTCTAATAACCGAAATAAACGACATCCTCCGAAGGGAGCGCATTGTGCGCCGCTCTGAACCTCTTTCAATCACCATACAGGACTACCTGAACCAGCTGTTTGAATAATTGAACGACCTTCATTGAATAGGAAGGCTCATGGCCATGGATGGGAGTAAAGAAGAGTAGGCAGAAGCTTTATTGTTTGCACAGGTCGGCACTAGACCCTTCTTTGTCTTGAAGATACACTAACCAGAATTTGCCTCGAACTCGCTCCACATAAAACAAAATTGATTAGTATCGACGAAAAACATAAAACCAACTCCAATATGCAGATTCATCTTCAAATCGAAGGCAACCCCATCACCTCCTCAAATGGGCAAATACGCATTTTTGGCCTGCTCATCTCAAGCTGCAACAGTCCCCAGAAATGGGTTCATCAGCTACAGCGCCTTTGGCCAGCACTGTTACACACTATTCGTCGCCTGTCCAACCGGCATGGCGGTTCGTGGCAACATGCCTGCCGTGCGATGGCCCGAGCAGCGGAGGTCGGAAGAATCCTCTATGGCACACCCGTCCTCCAACTGCCGAAGACTGACTTCGCTAAGGTCGAACGCCTTCATCCCGCAACACTACGCACTATTACCAGTCTACTTAAGCACACTCCTATAGCTGAACTTGAGCGTTTGAGCACTCTTCCGCTGAACCAGCTGAAGGCGAAATTGCGAACTTCTGCTTCGTTTTAGTTCCCACACAACAGCAGTTTGACGTTAACCGCAGGCCGGTTGCGGACCACGGTGTACTTCGCAGCGTCCTGCGTAGTCCTCTGGAAGAACGCGCAATTATTCCACTTGTGGAGCTGCTCAGCGAAGCGCGGTATGATCGCACTGATAACATTGTGGTTGTTTTCAGTGAAAACTGCACCAACCTGTTTACAGGATAAGGCGCAGACACTAAGAACTTGAGTGTAGCTGTCCGCGAATATTGCTCAGGTGTTGCCGGCTTACCAGAAAAAGCGCCGAGAGAGCCCTTGAGGTCTAGTAGCTTTAGAACAGCTCGGTCTTGCACTTAAATGTATAAATGGCTCTGCTGCCCCAGGTTCTGAGAGGCGGCCACTGATATTTCACAAGATCTTCTTTACAGAAACGCATATTCATGTATTTTCAATGCTCTACGAGCTTCTTGATGACGAGCTTCGACCAGAGACGTTCCTTGAGAGTCAAGGAATATTCTTAAAAAGTGTTGGAGAATAGTCTGACCCGAAGGCGTTGAGGCCCATATCTTCTTACTGAACTGCCATTAGAAGATATTAGCAGCAATGTTAGTTCTCTGTATGACACCTGTTCTCTCTGAACCCATGGGCAACATCCAAACATGTTGCATCCCTGATCGCACCATTTTTTCCTCTCCTGCTTTCGTTCATGTCGCGCACGCAGATTTCAGGTGCCTTCGTATCGTTACACCAAGAAAAAGTTTTTGACTGTATAGAGCAAGACTATCTCTTGGCAGTACTAGACTTTTACGGCTTTCCCGCACGGTTGATAGATGCTCTTCGGCTACTTTATGCAGACTTGGAATCTCGGCTAGTAATTAATGGTCACTTAACCCATCTCATCGTCGTGAGTCGTGACATCCTCAGGGTTGTCCGCTCTTCTCAATTGTCTTTGTGCTTCGTATAGAACCGTTGTGGCGACAAATCCAGGATTTTGAAGTCAATATATGGCTTCCCTCTACCAGGTCAGGGTGAGGTGAGATTAGACATATAGATAGTTACAGGGAATTTCTGCGGATGTTTCACACATATTGTTTGGAGCGCGGCTTAATCCAGTGAAGAGCAAAGCATTATATTTTGGAACATTTGATGACGTGTTTCCCGATAGTGTTCAATAGACTGAGGGAGTGAGAGGTTTCGGCGTCACTTTTCTGGCCTGTAGTGAAGTAGGCCGCGCGAGCTGCAATGAAAATAAAAATCAAGGATGAAAAGCGAACTTGAAGTTGCCAGTATCTTTTGTGTACCTTTTTCTGAACGTGCGCATATTATCAAGACCAGCATTGCAGCGTCTCTTTTCTACGTAGCTAAAATTGTGCGCCCTCCCGTTGGGTTCTACAGAGGATAGCCGCTGGGTGTGGCTCGTTCTTTTAGGACGGGCACGCACAAATATGGCGGGAGTCCTTGTTCGCCTCGCAATGCTGATGGATGGCTTCTCCATACCTGAATTCAAAATGATGTGTCGTGTGTTGGTGTAGAGAACAGTATGGGATCTCTTAGCAGATGTAGCATATCATGGTAGAGAACTCACCGCGTATTTAATGGGGATTTCACGCCGTTTCTTTGGGCTGGCAGCCTGGATTGGTTTAGGGGCTTAGTGGCCACAGACGTTTTACACCTACGTATTGAGGTCGCTACACATATCGCAAGACACCTTGCCTGACCATGAATTTAATGAAATGTCAGCCATTGAAATATGCGAATGCATAACTTTGAAAACCTTAGGTGTGGACTAGCGCAAGAAGTCCCGTACAAGAAAACGAAGGCCCTTAATCTCTGCCTTTCACCCCGAAGACGTTTGGTGCTTCACCTGGTTAATGGAACGGGAAGCGCTGCCAACTGCTGACCGCCTTGCGCATGGGGCGTGGCGCCCTTCGCCTCACGTCCTCAATGCGGACGCACATAAACTCAAAATGATGTATTATTTCAAGAGTGTTCTGTAGCATGCACATTTTGGCGTGTAGGGACGAGCATGTTCTAAGTCCGAATGCAGTGACAGAGTCGCCGCAGAGATATGTTTGTTGAATTGGTAATGTGCATATTAGCATATTCAGTATCGAAACGGAAATGACTGCCTTTCATGCGGGGATGAGGGCATAAAGATATGTTTCCTCTTCTGCACCATTTAAGAACGTTGATAATTGCACACTTGAACGAGGAACTAGTTGTACTTAGGGAGGATGCTTCTCTCCTACGCTGGTACAGAAGGTTCATTCTTGTCGATGACGGAAGAGTGACCATGCTTTCTTGCTAGGAAGGCTGGCGATTCTTTGTGCAACTTTTTTGTTTTGCCTAGAATTATCATAGCACAGTAATGCCAACAAGGCGAAACTACGCAAATAAGCAACCTATTGCGCCCAAAGATGCGCGATCGAATCCTGATCATGGTGGCCGCTTTTCGATGGAGGCGAAAAGCAAAGCGCCCGTGTGCTCTACGATGTCAGTGTACTCGAAGCATCCCCAGGTGATCGAAATTTCTGGTGCCCTCCACTACGGCGTCTCTCATAGCCTGGGTCGCTTTGCTACGTTAAACTTCACAAGCCAAGCCAAACCGTAAACAATGTGTTTAGAAAACGTTTTATTATACATTAGACATCGGAACGCATCAAGGAGGACCACAGGAATACCAGTTTTTCTGAGGTGGGACTTTGTTTCCGATTTTTTCGGACTTTGTTCGGTGGACTACGTGCTGAAGCTAGGCCTAATTTGGCCTAGCGTCTCGCGGCGCCCTGGGATCGCGGCGGCCCCGTCGGGGACCCACCCCTAGCCTTGTGAAGCTGACTAAAGCTTAAAAAAAATGGAAATTGTCGAAGGAACGCCGGTAGATCCGGAGGAATTTCAAGTGCCTGGCCAATGGTATACCACCAAGAAGAAGAAATATGTGCCGCTCGAGAAGACCGTGCAACAAGTTGAGAAGCAGCGAGCTGCTGAGAAGCATGCTGGAAGAAAAATGGCTGCGAAATCGGTGGAAAAGCAGCATGCTCGCCTACCCGATGGCGCCGAGAAGATCATTTTGAGGCCACGTGGCGGCCTCGTGCGTCTGCTCAAGTTTGGCAACGCAATCTTGGCTGACGCAATAATCGCGGCAGCTGGTATCCACCCAGGCGAGGCCGGGGAGGACGTCATCTCGACGAATATTAAGCAGCGCTCGATCCTCGTGGCAACTAAAAGCGCCGAAAGGAAGAGACGCTACGCGAGCCTAACCCACCTCGTGTTCGAGGGGGAGAAGATCGAATTGACTGCCTACGTGGCGACGCCCGAAGAGTGCGGCAAGGGCGTGGTACATGACGTGCCACTTACTTATACCGACGAGATCATCATGGAGAGGCTGAGAATCCACGGCAACCCGCCAGTTTTGGGTGTGCGGAGACTCGGCAAAAATTCCAGAACTCTACTAATTCTCTTTGAAGAGAGAGAAGTACCACGATGGGTTCGCCTGACTCCGATGGCGCAGCGGTGTCAACTTTACCGCAAAAAATATGAGGTATGCAATGCCTGCGGAAGACTCGGTCACAGGAAGGACGTCTGTCCGGACCCGAGCAACCTCAAGTGCAGAAGCTGCGGAATGGAGAGGCCACCGCAAGGTCACCAGTGCGAGGCAAAATGCCAGCTATGCGGCAAGGGCCACCTGCTTGGTGACCGAAAATGTAAGGAAATGTTCAGGACTCCGTACGAGGTGAAGAAGAAGCAATGGGAGCGAAAAGTCAAGGATAAGCCAGCGCACGACGACAACAGAGGGCGACCGAAAGTCAAGCAAGAAGAAGACTCCTTCCCAAGTTTGGAATCTACCACCAACGAGACGCCACCGCAGCAGCGAGGGCGTTCCAGTTCTCGCTCCGTGGGACGCTCCAGGTCTGGGTCCAGGAGACGCTCGAGTTCGAGGAACGCGGCCAACCCATGGACCAAGCGGAACGCCAGCGGAGACCGGAAAAATGTAAGCTTCAACAGCGGGGCCTCCCAGGCTAAACCTAGGAAAGATAAGAAAGACGAGGAAGTCGAAATTCTTAAATAAGAAATTGAGGAGCTTAAGGGGGGTGATTAAAAAGCTAAGGCAAAATCAAAATTCGAAACAGCATACGGAAAAGCAAGGGCCTCCCACTCCCGCGAAGCAGCTGCCACCTGCTCAGCCAGTCGCCCCGCCACAAGCGGCGCTACCGGCGAAAGGGGATGAGCAAATGGCGACTGAGGCGTCTCGCCCGCCCCCGGTGAAGCGCAAAATTAATGAAACCGACCCGTTCCAAGCACTCGAAAATGGGCTTGACGAAAAATTGAATTCATTCATGAGTCAAATGACCCAATTCATGAACCAAATTCAGAGCCAGGTACAGGCACTTGCAGGGGAAGTGCAAAGAGTTCGAACTGAACTCGTAGCCGTCAACACGTGGCAGCAGAATGTCGAGCAAACGCTAACCCAGCTGCAAAATGGCCAGGCGCGTAAATGAAAACCAAATTTGGCAGTGGAACTGTCGCGGCTTCCAGCGCAAGAGAGCGCTACTGCAGCAATACCTTCCACTCATAACTGAGACCCCCCTCGCAATCGCCCTTCAGGAAACAGGGAAGGGAGCCTAACTAATGGGATACCAGGTGTTCAACAGCGATAGAGGCGTGAAATCGACGGTGGCGACCTTTGTCAAGCGCAATGTAGCGGTGATAGAACACGATTTGAATTCGAGAGATATCGAGAACGCATTCCTCGAGATTCCTCGAGATATTAACGGGACGAAAGAAGGATCCCAGTCTATTCCTTCTTAACATTTATAGCTCACCCAAGCAAAAGAAAATTAGATTTAGGGCCCTTATGCGCAAAGCCATCAAGGCGGCCGGAAATAATCCCTTGCTGATTGTTGGTGACTTTAACGCCAGACATCAAGAATGGGGCTATGCTTTACAGGACACCAAAGGTAGGACACTATGGGAGGACACGCACGAGCTAGGTATCCCGATCATCCAACGAGGACGGGTAACAGCGTATGCGCGGACACATCCCCAGACCTGACATTTTCAAAAAACTTACAGGGCTTAGACTGGCAAAATTCTGAGCAAAATTTTGGCAGTGACCATTTCATTATCGTTTCGGTCCTCAAAGAGGGCGTCAAGACGCACAGGGCGTGCCAACCGGCCGTTACAGAATGGGATCAATTTAGAGAAATCAGGGCAACCGCGCAATTAGAACGAATTGAGAACATTGAGGAATGGACGGAGGCACTCAAACGCCACGTTGGTGAGGCGACAAAGACGCTGGTAGGAGACGACGCTCCTGGTATAGCAGATAGCCGACTGCTCCACATGTGGGACGCTAAACAAGGCATGGAACGCAGGCTGAAGAAACAAAAGTGGAACAAGAATCTTAGAAGACGAATCGCGAGGCATAACAAGGAAATTGAACGCTACGCGATCAAATTGTGCGAACAAAACTGGCTCAGCAGATGCGACGAAATGGAGGGAGGCATGAATCTCTCCAAAAAGTGGGGCATGCTCCGGCATCTGCTGGACCCAACAAATTCAAAAACTCAATCGGGAATAAGATTGGCAAAAGTCAGGCACGCCTTTGAAGGTGACGATGCGGCGTTTATGAATAAGTTGGTAAAAACGTACGTTGCAGACAACCAGCGTTCCCCACTCCCGAGCTACGGTGGCACGCCCAATGAGGCGCTTGACGCCCCCATCACGGAGGCAGAGGTAAGGGCGGAAATTGTAAGACTAAAACCTAAATCAGCCCCGTGCCCCGATGGGATCACCAATAAAATGCTAAGGGATCTAGACGATGACTCTATTAGTCTACTAACGGAATTCATTGGAAAAGTTTGGGAAACGAGCCAGTTGCCAGATCAGTGGAAAACGGCAAACATAATACTAATACCCAAACCGGGAAAACCCCCGCAATTGGAAAATTTGAGACCGATTTCCCTAACCTCATGCGTAGGGAAGTTGCTGGAGCACGTAATACAGACAAGATTAACGTGCTTCATGAAGCAAAACAACCTGTGGCCGCACGAAATGGTCGGTTTCCGACCACACTTGTGCACGCAGGACGTAATGCTCCGACTAAAGCATGATATCATAGACTCGCGATCGAGAGACGCCAAAGTGATCCTGGGCCTAGACCTCACCAAGGCCTTCGACAATGTCAGGCACGAGGCTATTCTCGAAGGGCTCGAAGTGCTCGGAGTAGGGGAGAGAACGCACAACTACATAAAAGACTTCTTATCGGGCAGAAAAGCCTGCATGATATTTCAAAATTTAGAATCTCCTACGATAGAGTTAGGAAGCAAAGGCACACCGCAGGGCTCAGTGCTATCGCCTTTTCTATTCAACGTGGCAATGAGAGGCCTCCCGGGTAAACTTAACCAAATCAAGGGGCTAAATTTTAGCATGTATGCGGACGATATTAACCTCTGGATTAACCATGGGAGCGATGCGAGTACGGAGGAACGCCTGCAAACAGCGACCGACATCATTGTCGATTACGCGGCTAAAAGGGGACTTTCGTGCTCTCCACATAAATCTGAGTTGTTCGTTTATAACCCAAAGTACCTCCGCTGCAAGAATAGCGGGGAGTTTCATATTCAGGTGGAGGGCAAACCGGTGCCAAAAGTAGATCAGATCAGGATTTTGGGGATGGTCATTCAATCCCACGGTCACAGCGGAGAGGTCCTGAAAAAATTAGAAAATTACGCGATGCAAACCCTCGGGCTCTTGAGGAGGTTCGCCACTAAAGGAAGAGGTTTCAAGGATAGAAATTTACTAAAACTAATCCAGGCATACGTAATAAGCAGAATCAGTTACGCCACGCCCTACCTGGACATCAAGGCCGGCGAAAAAGGGAAGTTAGACTGCCTGATTCGAAGATGCGTTAAGAAGGCGCTAGGACTGCCCATGGGTACCTCGAGCGAACGACTGCTCGAACTCGGGGTGCATAACACGTGGGCAGAATTGGCGGAGGCAGTGCGAGTCTCCTAATTAGAGAGACTAAGCACGACCGAGACGGGCAGGGTAATCCTTGCAAAAGTAGGCCTCAACCCAGACAGGGGAGTTAAAAAAAAAGTCACAATTAATAGTGAAATCAGGAATGCTTTGGTAGTCCCCCCCTTCCCTAGGAATATGCATCCAGAATTTAATGTCGAAAGAAGGGCCAAACGAGCTGAAGCTCTAGAGCGACGGTTCAAGAACATGGGAACAAAGGAAGTAGTCTATGTTGATGCGGCAAGTGGCAGAACAGGTGCGGCGGTAGCTTCGGTAGTCGATGGCCGAGGGGCACCGGTATCCGCGGCAGCCATCAGAGGCCGCAACATAGAGACTGCGGAGGAAGTTGCGATAGCGCTAGCTTGCGTAGGAACAGAAGCCAAGTTCATAATTAGCGACAGCAGAACTGCCATTCAAAATTTTGGGAAGGGGAGGATATCGCCGGAGGCGGCCAAAATCCTCACCCAAAGAACAATAAATAGGAAAATTCAGTTAATTTGGACACCCGCTCACGCTGCCGTCCCTGGTAACGAGGCGGCTCACGAGCTAGCCCGAGCTCTCTACTTCCGGGTAGCCGTCGAGCCCCCCGAACACTGGGCATACGACGAGCGTCTGCAAAATTACGGGGAAATCATCGACCATTACAAATTGGGACGTAGACTGGTACCCCCGCCAGATGTTAGACTAAATAATAGAGAAGCTGTCGCGTGGAGGCGGCTACAAACTAATACGTTCATGAACCCGGTCTGGGCGTTTCACGCGCTACCAGACTTTAGGGACAATGATCTCTGCAAACACTGTGGGGCGAGAGGGACCCTCGACCACATAATTTGGGAGTGCCCACAATCTCCAGGGATAGGGCAAAATATTACAAGTAGAGAAGCCTGGGATACCCTGCTGCGAAGCGCGGACCCTGCGATCCAGCACCGCACCGTCCATCTGGCGGAAGAGGCCGCAAGAAGCCAAGGGCTACCTGCCAGCCTCTAATCCGCGGGCGCACGACTCCCCGTTTCCGATGGAATTAAAAGTTGTACAACCAACCAACTAGACATTGATATGAGCGGTGACAAATGACCAATACAGAAAATATACATGATTAAGAACAAAGGATAGTGCACATAACATACATAATAACAAACAAATACATCACAAATCTCTTTTTACATAGAGAAAAAACTTGGCTATTGGTGCTGATGATAGATAAAAATTTGAATGGCAACGTACCTGAAGTTATAAGCAGTATAGAATAATTTGCTAAATAAAAACAGATAAACATATTGCCACATGCCTAGCGCCGCGCGACTGCCGTGTTTGGTGCCGACGACGACGAAGTGTTTGTTGGCTCGAGAGGCGCGCTGGTGCTGGACTCTGTGATCGGAACTAGTTCAGTTCAGTTCAGGCGTTCAGTCGTGTCCGACTCTTCGTGATCCTATGGACCACGTCACGCCACGCTTTCCGGTCTCTCACTATCTTCTTAACATCACATAGCTTCATCTGCAATGCCTCGAGAATGCCATCTAACCATCGCGTTCGCTGCCTACCCCTTCTCCGGCGACCCTCAACCTTTCCCAACATCAAATCTTTCTCCAGCGACTCCTCTCTTCTCATCAGATGACCAAAGTAGCTGAGCTTTAACTTTAGAATTTGACCCTCCAATGAGCAGTCAGGGTTTATGGTCGACAATATCGACTGATTTGATCTTCTGGCTGTCCAAGGAACTAGAAGCCGACCTTATTCTCGGGTCCTCGGCTACGTGTACCTTCACGGCTCCCTGTGGCTTGAGTCGTGACAATATAAAGCAATCGCATGCACAGTGTTTATCGCTCATGTGTGTGGCGATGTATACAGCTGTGAGTTGACATAGATATTTGCGTTATATTACAGGTACCGAGGTGGGTTAAAAATCACCCGTACACGTCTATCCGACATGGAAACAAATGGGCAAGACCATTGGCGAAGGAACTCTCGCTCCCCAAGATAGACAAGTTCCTCAGCCAGAAAGCTTACGATCTCCTTTCGTTGACGCGCCAGGACAGGGAAAAGCGCACGTCGGCGCCGGCTCGATGCGACAGCCTCACAACGATTGCGCCATAACGCGAAAGTGCCAGCTACCATCAGCAGTCATGCTAAGTGACCGCGAGGGCATATACCATTTTTTCTGAAATTTATACCCAGACGTGTGAAACTGGCACGAACTGCCCTCCAAAAACACGAGCAACTACACATTGCTGGGTCATGCCACGCTTGGATTCTTGAAGCGGGACGTCGTGAAAATAAAATATACCGAAGCAACTTCGATTGCACTTAAGCCGGATGGAACAGAGCTCGGTTTTAGGAGCCATAATAAAAAGCGTGAAGAAATGGACAACAAAAATATAGCTTTGCTCTAAATGGATGTAAAACCATACACCTTTTTAGGAAAGGCAAATGCTGTTTGGTAGAGTTACCTGCATACTCATGTTATCTATATTTTGAATTCAGGAATAGTTTTCAGTGGAAGGATTTTAAACTCTCCAATGAAATACTTCACAAAGCGCCGAGATTCCTACACACACTAATAACAATTGGTCCACAGGAAGGGCAAGGCGCTACCTATTCCTCGCGCGCATTGATTGATTGTCTTATAGGAAAGGAAAGGCGTGGTAACTGTCTCACTTGTTTTCTGTGGACACCTTAACCGCGCCGTAGGGGAAGGGAGGAAGGTGGGAGTGAAAGTGGAAAGAAAGAGGAGCCGTAGTGGAGGACTACGGAGTAATTTCGATTACCTGGGGATCGTTAACATGCGCTGACATCGCACAGCACACGGGCGCCTCTTCGTTTCGCCGCCATCGAAACGCAGCCGCCGAGGTCGGGTTCGAACCCGGGCACTCCGGCACAGTAGTCGGGCGTCTTACCTTCCCCGCGCACATCTGAACCACGCCGTAAAGGTAGTGAGGAAGGTTGGAGTGGTGAAAGCGGAAAGAGAGAAAGAGGCGCCATATTGGAGGGCTCCGGAGTAATTTCGACTATCTGGGGAGACATTTTAACGTGAACTGAGATCGAACAGCACATGGACGCCTCTTCGTTTCGCCTCCACCGAAACCCAAATGCCGGCCGTCGGGATGGAACCTGGGTACTCAGGCACAGTAGTCGGTCATCCTTAGACCAGTTAACGAACTTCTCACGCTGCGTGTATTCCATTCACAACTCTTGCATATAGGCTTGTGGAGCATGTTTCTTCCGTTACCATTGCGTTCATGATTACTAGAATCAAACCAGTAACAGTTCGCGCCGATCCAGTTGTCCGTCTTAGTCGTCATGTAGTCATCTTAGGGCTACAGTCCGCATGTGGCTCCTGATGGCAAACTTCTCGAACAAAAAATTACCGACGATTACGTTACTTCCTAATGCGAAATTTGAGCGCCGGAAATAAGCTGTTTCACCTTTTTGATAGATTGAGGCAAATCCGCCGCCACCGATCTGGCTCTCTGATTGCCACCGCACAGGGGTTGCATTTGAGGAGGAGCGAAGAAAGGAATTAAGTTCGAGCGGGCGCTTTGACAACCGGAGACTCGCAGGAAGAGGGGGGAGGGGGGCGGCGTGTACACCCAGCGGCAAACGATGGGGGCAGAAGCGCGCGCAGCAAGCGGACAACGCGATAAAGGGAGGAGGGAAGAGATAGCAGCGACTGACTGATGCTGCTGACGCCGATAGTGAGTCAACCCCAGCTGCGGAGTTGGTTTCAGGGACAACGCCGCCGATGCCGACGCAAACAATATGATACCCTAGCTTCCGCAGCGCCAAGAACCAGGTCTAGCCGTGGGAAGGTGGTCACGTATTCGTCGACGTGCCGGGGCCTACGTGAAATAACCGGCACGTCGGCAACTGAAGAGCACCCTATCCGCCACACAGGAACAGGGGGGGCATGGCGGCGACGGTGTTCTATGCAGTCACGTTATCTTGACTTTCTAGCGGCGTCAGCGGCATCCAGCGGTATCAGTCGGCCGCTGCTAGCGCTGGGGGGATGAAAGGGGGGCGGAGCTGGTTACGAGGCCGACGACGACACCGACGCGAAACCGAGGAACGGACGCCAAGGAGCTGCGCTCTAAAAAAAAAAATCCTGAAACTTTTTCGATTTTTTTTGCGCAGCATCTCTTAGAAGGTAAAGGCTCAGCCATACTGGAGAAAGAACAGGATGTCAGTAAGCGAATTATGGTAACAAGGACGGAAGACAAGAAGGCATTAATTGATTCACATAATAATTGGTTCACAGGAAGGGAAAGGCACAGTATCTGTCACACTTATTTCTGTGGACACCTGAACCGCGCCGTAAAGGAAGGGAGGAAGGTGGAAGTGAAAGTGGAAAGAAAGAGGAGCCGTAGTGGAGGACTACGGAGTAATTTCGACCACCTGGGGATCTTTAACGTGCGCTGACATCGCACAGCACACGGACGCCTCTTCGTTTCGCCTCCATAGAAACGCAGCCACCGAGGTCGGGTTCGAACCCGGGTCTCCGGCACAGTAGTCGGGCGTCTTACCACTGCGCTACCCCGGCGGGGCACAAGAAGGCAGACAATGCGGTGGCAAATATAAGGGAGAGGGGGGAGGGCAAAAGAGACTAAGGCTAGGAAAAAATGGCCGTAAAAGCGTGAGCGGCGGCAAAATAAGGAAGTCTGGTAGGGCCCAAAGCAGCGCTGCCGATATCCGCCTCGGATGCTGGCCGGGATGCATTGTTCCTCGGCAGCCTTCTCGGCCAGTTGGATCGCTACCTGTTGGGTCTTAGGGTCCGAGCGGCGCAGCAGGGTCTCCCAGGTTCTTTTGTTATCTATATAAGGTGGTGGCGGCTCCTGGCCCCACGGGGCTAGGAATGAGCGGCCCTTTCGGGGGCTAGCCTGCCACCGGTGGTTGTACCTGTTGCAAACTCTCATTGCACCCGTCGCGGTTTCGGTAACGGATGACGGCTGTTGCGACTGACGTATTTCTTTCTCCCTCTTCATTTTCTTTGTTTCTGTCTTTCATTTCTCATCTGTCCGCACGAGGCAGTGGAAGTGGCTATGCTAAACGCCACCTAGGTGGCGTTGCTCAACTACAGAGCATTAGCAGGCCGAGATCGGGGGAGGGAGGTGGTGAAGGTGTGGCAGTTCGTGGCCCTACGGGGCTGGGACGGTAGGTCCACGCCGCTTGAGGCGGGGGCTAGCCAGTCACCGAATCTTATCTGTTGTAGGTCGTCATTGCACCCGCCACTGCTTCTGTGGTGGACGACGGCTGTTGTTGCGGCGCGCGTCTTTCTCTCCCTCTTCTTTTTCCTTTCTTCTCTATTTTCTCTTCTGTCCGCGCGAGGCAGCGGAGGTGAAACGAAGAGGCGTCTGTGTGCTGTGCGATGTCAGCGCACGTTAAAGATCCCCAGGTGGTCGAAATTACTCCGTAGCCCTCCACTACGGCTCCTCTTTCTCTCTTTCCACTTTAACTCCCACCTTCCTCCCTTCCCTAACGACGCGGTTGCGGTGTCCACAGCAAACAAGTGAGACAGTTACTGCGCCTTTCCCTTCCTACAAATAAATCAGTTTTATAAATCAGGCAGCGGAGGTGGCTCAGCTACAGAGCCAGTAGCAGCTAGGTCCGTGAATTTTCTTTCATGCGAAGCATACTAGCCGCACAACCGAGCTCTTACTTGCTGCGCCGCGCGCGGCCGCGTAGCTACCACTTGACCTACATCGGCGCACCACGTGATATGACGTCACAACAGCTCTGAAAGCTGGGGCTCAACACGTGCGCTCGCTTGCGGACGCGCAGCCTCCGCCGGCGGCCTAACTCCCGCTCCTACCGCTAGGAGATACTGACGTCACGCAATTGTATAAAAGGCGACGCACTCGTTGATCAGTTGGGCAGCGAGATGTCGGCCAGGGAGAGGGCGACTCGCCAGACCGCAAAGCGCAAGTTACAAACAGCCACGGAAACGGGAGAAGAAAAGAGCCGTTACTTTATTGATCATCATAGTGTATTTATTGGTTTGAGAAAAATAAAGGAAGAAGCAGAGTAACACATGAGTTGTTCTTGTCTATGAAATGGCTAACCAGGTATAGCCAGGTAATGTTTAATTCTTTAGGCTAGAATGCTTCGCATCCTAGGCTTAACCATAAGCTAAGCCAGACCCATTTTTACTTCTTCCTACAGCCTTAACAACAACAACAACAACAACCAGTAGCAGGCCCTTGCGTTTTCTTTTCCTTCTTCCTACAGCTGCAACAACAACAAGGGGCATTATCATATTATGTGGACGAGGGACCCTCTTTCCCTACAGTAATAACGCTTGTCCAATCGCATGCCAGAGTAACAAGCATTAACTAGAACTAGGTTTGGGAAAGTATGTCTGCCCGGTTAAGATACCCGACTACTGTGCTAGAGTACCAGCGTTCGATACCGACCACGGTGGCTGCGTTTCGATGGAGGTTAAACGAAGTGGCATACGTGTGCTAATGATCCCCAGGTGGTCGAAATTACTCCGAAGCCCTCCACTATGACTCCCCTTTCTCTCTTTCCACTTTCACTCCCACCTTCCTCCTTTCCCTTACGGCGCGGTTCTCGTGTCCACAGAGCAAGTGTGACCGATACTGCGCCTTTTCTCTTCCTATGAACCAATTATTTATTTAAACGAAGAGGCACCCGTGTGCAGTGTGATGTCAGCATATGTTAAAGATCCCCAGGTGGTCGAAATTAATCCGTAGCTCTCCAATATTCCCTCTTTCTCTCTCTCTCCACTTTCCATGCCATCTTCCTTTTTCCTTTACGACACGGTTCAGGTGTCCACAGAAGGAAGTGTGACAGATACTACGCCTTTTCTTCCCTGTTAAAAATTAATATTATTAATAATTATAGGTCTGGAGTCGCCTCTAGAAAATTGCTTGTCGGTTGTTAAGTGATGCATTTGGTGGAGGCATCCTCCTTCCTTTGCTCGAGTTTGTAATGTTGAGTCAGAATGCTAAATTTAAACATGCTTTTACCGCTGCTCCCTTCATCGAGGAGCCCAAATCCAGTCCGGAGGTAAGAGAGGTTGGGCTAGCTCGTGGGCCGCCTCATTGCCCGGCGAGGAGGCATATGCCGGCATCCTAATTACCTTGATCGTTCTTTCTATATTTTGCCGCGTCAGAATCTCTACCACGACGGCTGAAACTGTTCTTTGGTGAAATGTAGGATGGCAGGTTTATTATCACTGAGGATGAATGAGGCTTTGTGCCTATGCAGGCCAGCGCTATCGTAGCCTCGGCTTCTTCCGTCTCTACTGTCGCGGCCGAGACCGCTTCCCGTTTTCCATTGACTATAGTGGCTACCGCTTTATTGTCTCTTCCGCACGCTGCATCAGTTTATGCTACCGTTTCGGGTTGTAGGCAGCCATATGTCCACTTATGGCTTCCGTGCTCCTCTAACTTCTATCCCGATTGTGTTCGGGGTGCATGTACTTTGGCAGCGGGGTAATTGCCATTTTCTCTGATTTTTTAAATCTCATTTGATTTAGGCGGAAATCTCACGCTCGGCTGTGTTCTAACTTGGTCTAATATTTTTCAGCCATTCATAGTTCTGCTGAGCCTCTTTAATTGGTAAACCTTACTGAAAAAAATTGTATAATGCAACAACCTCACATTTTCTCACATAATCTCACTCAATTCACTTAAGAAATCGCATACAAGTCGCATATAATTGCATAAGGTCTCATAGTTTCTTGCACATTATTATAAATTATGAGAGAAATTTTATGATAATGATGTGCACCGTATGAGGGTCTATGCGATTTGATGAGATTGTGTGAGGTTATTGTGTGAGGGAAGCGCATCACATCGGCCATTTCAGACCGGGTGTTGTGCATGCCCAGAGAAAGGAGTCTGAGGGGATGTTTCGTTTGGTTTGGTTCATGGGGTTTAACGTCCCAAAGCGACTCAGGCTATGAGAGATGCTGTAGTGGAGGACTCCGGAAATTTAGACACCAGGGGTTCCTTAACGTGCACTGACATCGCACAGCACACGGGTGCCTTGCTTGCCTCTAGGCAGGCCCAATGCCAGTTTGGCACCTTTTTGTATTATTGCCTCATTTTTGTTTTTTCATGTCGATCGAGGTCCAGGTATAGTGTTAAATGAAATATTTGGCTTTATTCAAAAGCTGGCATCAGCCTTAAGTTCCTTCATTTAAGCCTTCGTCCCTTATTGGTTACCCTACTGATAAGATTTTGCATTTGTACTGTATGACTTTTTAATAACTTCAGAGTTTTCCCGTTATATCCACTGGTTTGTAACTTTAAATAGAGGACTCTTATGTGCTTTACCTTCGGGATTTCCTGCTTTATATCGTTACTCGAATAGCTGCTTGCGATTTGAACATAAGGTTCCTGAAGCAGCATATGAATATTTCGGATTTCTTCGTGGAGCAAACAAGTCCGCTTTCCGCTTCGTATTTTACTGTCATGCCGGTTGCTTTTTGAAGGCTTATCGCGATCTCCGAGTCGCTGCCGCGGCCTATTCGCAATTTGATGTCGTCCGCATAGAGACTGCAATTTATTCTCTCCACCTCCCCCAGTTCCCCTGGGAGTGCCCGCATAGCCACGTTAAAAAGGAGTGGTGACAGCACCGATCCTTGCGGGGTGGTGCCCTTGCAATGTAGTCTGATGGCTCGGGGCTCGAAAGGTTGGAATTCCATCCGGGCTGTTCGCGTTGTTAGGATGTCCCTAAGATACCTGTAGACCACTTCTCCGATATTTAGGCTTTTGAGGTTTTCGCATTCTCAGGGTACAGTCCTATGATAATTTTAGCGTCTTTCGATCGCGAGTCCACGATGTCGTGTTTAAGTTGTCGCATTAGGTCCTGAGTACTCAGGCAAGATATTGAAAAAACTTTGTTTAGCACAGAAAAATCGATCACCTCCGCCCCCCGGCACGCAGGTCACGGAGACGGGGGCCGCCGCGTTAAAGGCTGGCTGGCAAGCCTTTGACCAGCCTTTTCTGCCAGGTGAACTAAGTTCCACTGGAGCTCAGGGTCCGGGGTACTTTGTTGGACGAGTTGGTAAACATGTTTTTATTATCAGGGTCCGGGCTTTGCAGCAGGGTCTTCCAATTTTCTCTACTAGATATATTTTGTCTCACACCAGGAGAGTGTGGGCATTCCCGTATTATGTGGTCGAGGATTCTTTTTGCCCCACTTTGACTACACCTGTCATGCTTTCTGGTCTCGGGGTACACATGGTTCGGGACATTCAAAATTTGTAAAAAATGGGATGATCAACACATGCCTTCTTGATGCGTTAAAGAAGTCTTGCTACCGCGGCATGGGTAATAGTTTTGAACGGCAATTGACTAGAATTGCAAATGCCGATTATCGGGATTCTGTTATTAATGATGCCTGTTCTCGTCTACTGAAGAGACTAAAAAGGACAACCAGGCAGCAATCACCGCTCAGTATGGGAATAAAGAAATTTTCTTTCTCTATGGTGTGGATGAGAAGAGGAAAGTTGCAGTGATACCATATGTTCATAGGATCTCACATGGGCTCAGGAATGCCGGCAAGAGGTATTGTGTAGATGTTGCATTGACCGCTCCGCTCAGAATGAAGAGGATTTGCCCTGCTATTCAAAGGGAATGAGAATCTAGGAAGCAGGAATGTGGTGTTAAACATAGAGACCCGTTTGGCAGCTGCAAGAGCGGTGTTGTGAACAGGTTTCCACTCACCTGTGGAGCCTGTTATATAGGATAGACAGGGCGGTCTACAGGAACACCGAAACAACTTGGAAAGTGGCAAGGACAGAATTTTCTGGGCCCGTATTACGGACCGCTCTATAATTGAGAGCGCTCTAAAACGCCCGCTCCTATTGGTCGCCGTCGCCTTCTTGAAAAGTTGCGTCACGGGATGCTGCGATTGCGTCGCGGAGGCGAAAAAACAGATGACGTCGCGCACCTAATTATGCCCGTGGTTTTAGACTATTTTTGTAGAGCGCGATGAGACGGTCTAAAACGTTGTAGAGCGAGTTATAGAGCGAAAATGGCGGCGGCGTCCGCGGTGGAGTGGTGTGAGTGGTGGCTGCGGCGCTGAAGCGGCAACGCCAGTGCGAGAAACGACGAAGGGCGGTGTGTGAGAATGCGTTCTACTTGTTCGGCGAGTTGTTCCGACGCCTATTTCGACTTGAAAATACGAAAGCGGAATGGTGGTGCGATGAATGCGCCGATGAACTGTGATGAAGCTCGCAGTCGACCGCTCTTGACGGTTCGGCTGTCATGCATGCTTCGTTTTTTTTTTTTTTGCCTCCGGAGGATTTCGTCTCCACAGGTAGTCGGCCTCTCAAATCTGACGGTGAGCAAGTGCGCGCGTCAAATGGCTGAACTCAACTACTGCAAAGTTGGCGCTGAAGGGTGGTTGGGCTCCGCAGTGCGCCCAAACCAAAAGGCGGAGGCGAAGGCGACATACAGTGCAAAACGATTGAAAACGAGCGAGGTTGGTAGTGTACGCTCAACCGCGTTGCTTTTCCCCGTGCTCGTTCTAACTGAAGCATTTGTGTGTGAGACGTTCGTGTTTATTTTGCCGGTGCTCCGCGATCGATCTTTCTTTTGTTTCTGTTTCCTAAAGAACTAAACAGAGCCTCGATTACACTGCTTTCGATATGATTTCTCCGCGCATTTAGGACCATCACACAGTACCTTGACAACAGACGATGCGCAAAAGCCGGCACTATAGCCGTGGAATCAGCTGCTTTACTGAAAATCGCCATTTTTACGGTTTGTTTAAATCTGCCAGCGCACCCTCGCGGCAAAAGAAGCTACCCACGAGAGCGTTTAATTGCAAAACTGTAGCTGCTTCTTGATTTTTTTTATGACATTGAACTTTAAATGCGGCTTCTTGAAAATATTAAACTTCAGTTAATTTATTCACACGCTATATCTATAAAAAAGTTAGCAAATGGCTCCTTGACGTGCGAATAAACCTGTTGCCGTGAAAATAAGCGGCCCGGGGCGGCACCCTGGCGATCATTGGTTGATTCTGATTTTCGTCACGCGTTGACGTCTCACCGAGACGTCACGGCGTCGTCATACGTGGATAACAAGTTCTCCACCAAGTGAGTCCGATTTCTCGAATCATCAAGGATTTTTGGGGCGAAGCGAGCTAAGCCTAACCCAGACGATAAGTGGTCGAGGCCCCGACGGGGGAGCCGAGGGTGCAGCAGCGCCACCGGCGGCGAAGAAATTCAGCACGGCACGAAGCGCGCGAGAAAATTGAAGTGAGTGCAGCCATGGAGGTGGTTGAAGGTGAAGAAGTGGACCCGCGGGAGTTCACGGTGCCGGGACAGTGGTTCCAGTGCAGAGGGAAGAAGGTTGTCCCGCTTGAAAAGAGCAAGAAGGAAATCGAGGCCGAGCAGTTCAGGCTTAAGCAGGCCGGAAGAAAACTGGCAGCATTTTCTGTAGAAAGACAAGAGGCAAGAATCCCGGAGGGAGCGGACAAGATTATTCTCCGACCCGAAGGAGGACTAGATAGACTCCTTAAACGTGGAGCCGCATATTTAACAAGAATGATCAGGGCGTCGGCGGGCGTAAATATTGAAGAACCGGAAGAGGAAGACATCGTGTTACCCAACACGAAACAACATTCCATTCTCATCGCTACAACAAGTGGGGAAAGGAAAATGAAATACGCGAGCATAAACCGAATTAAGCTAGGGGAAGAAGAAGAGGTGGCAGGCTTCGCCTACGTGGGCACTCCGGACGGGTGCGGCAAGGGAGTGGTGCACGGGGTGGATAGGATTTTCACCCAAGAGGACATCATGCAAATGCTAAGGCACAAGGCAAACCCGGAGGCTATCGGGGTAAGAAGACTCGGGAAGGATTCCACGACTATATTAATACTCTTCAAGGAGGAGAAAGTACCGAGGACCGTCATCCTTGGGGGAGCCCCGCACAGATGCTACCTGTATAAGAAGAAATATGAAGTATGCAAGGCATGCGGAAGACTAGGCCATAGAATCGACGTATGTCCAAACCCGACAAACATCAAGTGCCGTGGTTGCGGACAGGAAAATCCACCAGAGGACCACACCTGCAAGCTGAAGTGCCAACTCTGCGGGAAAGAGCACATGCTGGGGGACAGCAAATGCAAGCTGATCCATCGTACACCGTACGAAATCAAAAAGAGAATCTGGGAAAAGAAGATGAAGAAAGAAGCGGAATCGGAGGGAGCAACCAACCAAATCGCAAAAACCCAAGAACACCAAAGCCGCCCTAGAGCCAGACAAGAAGGGGAGAAGGAAGGGTACAAGCCCAGGACGAGCTCTTTCCCTAGACTAGGAGAGGAGCAGCGGACAGCCTCCAGGGGACGAAGCTCTTCCAGGCGGAGGAGCCAATCCAGGGGACTGTCAAGCTCGAGAGCCACGACCCCCAGTCGAGACCGAGACGAACCAACAACCGAGAATGGTGAGAGCAAAGGCGTGAGCTTCGCAGGCAAGGTTACCCATGGCCGAAATATTAAGAAGGACAAAAAAGACGAGGAAATAGAAAAATTAACAAGCATTATTAAGAGCATGAATGCAACGATCCTTAGTTTAAAGGAGGAAATACAAAATTTAAAAACAGAGCGCAATACAGTGGCGACTAAATCTCAAACAAAAGCAGGCGGATCTGAAATAGGGGCGCCCAACAAAATCGAAGGCCAACATCTTACAGCTCAAGTCGACAACAAGGGAGCGGAGAATAATATGCTGGTCGAGGATACCTCTCCACCCCCATCTAAACGCAAAGTTAGGGAGGATAACAGCTCAGACCTAACAGTGGATGAAAAGCTAGAGAAAGTAAATGCGAAACTGGACAGAAGTCTTAAGAATTTCGCTAAGGAAAGAGACAGTAAGCTTGAGGACTTAGCCAAGCAGATTCAACATATGCAGATACAGATGCAAAATCACTTTCACCTCATGACGGAGGCGCTCCAGCAATTAAAGGGGGAAACCGCCAACCTAAATGCGAGAGTGACTATACTTGAGGAGAACAAAACAAAGTTGAATAATGGACAGACCGCCCAATAACATCCAAATTTGGCAGTGGAACTGTCGCGGGTATCGACGCAAGCGACCGGTATTGCAGAGCACGCTGTCGATCCGCGAATCAGCCCCCCTTGCTATAGCATTGCAGGAGACCGGCGGCCCGGCCAAATTGCAAGGGTATCGCGCCTTCCACAGTGGGAAAGGGGACAAATCGAGAGTTACAACACTGGTGCAGAGAAACATAGCAACAATCCAACACGAATTAGAAGACAACGTCATAGAACACGTCTTTGTAGAAATTCTAACAGGAAAAAAGGAGGAATCAAACACTTTCCTACTCAATATCTACAGCCCACCGAGACAACGGAAGGTCCGCTTCAGGGCGATAATGAACAAGGCACTTAAGATAGCAGGGAACCAGCCGCTAATTATAGCGGGGGACTTTAACGCCCATCATCCGGAGTGGGGGTACACTAAGGAAGACGCAAAGGGGAGACAGTTGTGGGAGGACACGCATAACCTGGGGATAACATTGCTGACTGACCCATTACACCCCACGCGGGCGGGGAACAGCGTTACAGCCGATACCTCACCGGACCTGACCCTGATTAAAAACGTAGAAACAACGCAATGGCTAAATACGGAACTCAACCTGGGGAGCGACCACTCAATAGTGGAAACCACGGTTGAAATCAGGAGTAAAGTCAAAAGAAAAAAGTGCTTCCGGACGAAAATCACAGACTGGGACCGATTTAGAGAGATTAGAGGGAACAGAGATCTAACAGAGATAGGAAATATAGAGGACTGGTGCGAAGCGGTAAAGAAAGACACCAGGAAAACAACTAAGACGCTAGAAGGGGAAAAAGCTCCGGAAATAGCGGATGCCCGACTCCTACACATGTGGGAGGCCAAACAGGGCATGGAACGTCGACTTAAAAGGCAAGGCAGAAACAACAAAAATCTCAGAAGAAGACTGGCGCGTCATAACAAAGAAATAGAAGATTACGCCTTTAAACTATGTGAACAAAATTGGACTAACAAATGTGGCGACATGGAAAGGAATATGAACCTCCCGCAGACGTGGAATATCCTAAGACATTTAATAGACCCTGAAACGTCCAAAACACAAGCACGAGTCAAAATGGCTAAGGTTAGACACGCATGCGAAGAGCAGGACGATGACATATTCATGAAGAAACTCGTCGAGACATACATAGGGGACACCGAAATTAGAGAGCTACCCGACTACCAGGGAATTCCAAATGAGAAGTTAGATGCGCCCATCACGAGAGCTGAAGTAAGGGCGGAGATAGCGAAACTCAAAACCAAGTCAGCTCCAGGGCCAGATGGAGTCACGAATAAGATGCTCAGGAATTTAGATGACAACTCGATAGAGGCCCTTACCAGCTACATGCAGAAATGCTGGGAAAAAGGGGAGATCCCACCGCTGTGGAAAGAGGCTACCGTGATCCTGATCCCAAAACCCGGGAAGCAACCGAAACTGGAAAATCTCCGGCCTATATCGCTCACGTCATGTGTAGGAAAGTTAATGGAACACATCATTCAGACCAGAATTTCAAATTATATGGAGGAAAAAGAGAAATGGCCAGACGAGATGTATGGCTTCAGGCCCCATCTGAGCACACAGGACGTCATGCTGCGGCTGCAGCAAGACATAATTAATTCCAGAACCAAAGATGCGAAAGTCATTATGGGACTGGACCTAAAAAGGGCCTTCGACAACGTCAAGCACGAAGCCATCTTGGAAGGGCTCCAGCAGGCAGGAATAGGGCTAAAAACTTATCGCTATGTCAGAAATTTGTTAACGGACCGCACGGCGGTTATAACTTTCCAGGAAATACAATCTGGGGTGATCAGGCTAGGCAACAGGGGGACACCTCAGGGATCGGTACTGTCACCCACCCTTTTCAACATGGCCATGAGAGGGCTCCCGAAGGAATTGCGGAAAATTGGGAATTACAACTTAAATTACAGCCTGTACGCGGACGACATCAATCTCTGGATCAACAGAGGGAGCGACGCAGAGATCAATGAAACGCTGCAGGCGGCAGCAGATGTCATCTCTAAGTACGCGGCGGACAGAGGACTTAAATGTGCGCCTGAAAAATCAGAAATCTTCGTGTATAATGACAAGGCACTCAGGAATAAACCTCCCTCTGACCCACAGGTGTACGTGGAAGGAAGGGAGATACCAAAAGTAGAGACAATACGAATATTG
>JAJIZL010023118.1:8728-49198 GCA_023969395.1 Amblyomma maculatum | reverse complement strand
ATGAGAAGTCTGATGGATCTAGGTTTATTTATGTACAGTGTTCTTGAGGGGCAGTTTGTAAGTATGGACTCATGGAGTAACGTATATGTTTCGGTAACTAACGAATTTTCAGGACGTATGAAAGTGTAAGCATGGTCCTCCTGTATTTTAGTGGCGGTTCGTTTGCTTCTACATACAGACTTGTCACCGGCGATGTCATGTATGCACCAGTCGAAAGACGCTGACCTAGGTTATGTACTGGGTCCAGCCGTTTAAGATATGACGGTCTTGCTGACCCATAGACCACGCACCCGTAATCTAAACAGGAGCGAACTACCGAGCGATAGATATGAAGAAGACATGTCCTATCAGAGCCCCAGTGTCTCCTTGAGAGTACTGTAAGGATGTTGAGAGCTCGAGAGGCTTTGACTTTCAGGTTGTTTATGTGTGGGAGGCATGTGAGCTTCTTGTCAAACGTTAGTCCTAAAAATGTGTGTTCTTGCTTTATCGGGAGTATGGCTTCATTTAGGTACAGGGTGGGATTGAGCTGCAGGCCTCTCCTGAGAGAGAAAAGAACGGCAACTGTTTTCTGCGGTGAAAACCTAAATCCATTTTTTTCTGCCCAATTACTAACTTTCTTTAATGTATAGTTGTATCTGTCGTTCACACGTCGATAGGCTGAATGATGTGCATGCGATTTGGAGGTCATCGACAAAGTGAGTACATAACAGACTGTGGGGTTACTTTGGCTATGGAATTCGTTTTTACAATGAAAAGCGTGGTACTTAATATGCATCCTTGCGGTACTCTGTTCTCTTGTGTAAAGTTCTTCGAGAGTGTAGAACCGAGGCGTACTTGGAACAAGCGGTCGGACAAAAAATCTGATAAGCAGTTCAACATTCTGCCGCGGATTCCAAAGGACTGCCAGATCACGAAGTATCCCAAATCGCCAGGTGGTGTCGTATGCTTTTTCCCTATCAAAGAAAACTGCGAGACAGTGCTGTTTATGTATGAAGGCTTCGCGGATTGTGTTTTCAAACCAAACTAGATGATCCAGTGTTGAACAAGTTCTTCTGAAGCCGCACTGGTGGGCATCAAGGAGTTCACGAGCTTCAAGAATGAACATTATACCTTGTATTGACTACGCTTTCGAATAATTTGGCAAGGCAGCTAGTTAGGGCTATTGGCCTGTAACTAGTAGGAGAGTTTGGCAGTTTTCCAGGCTTCAGGAATGGTGCAATGACAGCCTTCTTCCAAGCATCGGGCATTTTGCCTGACAGCCAGATTTTGTTAAAAAATTTCAGGAGTGATTCCACAGCAGGTTCGGACAACTTGGCTAGCATTTGATATTTTATCTCATCGGGGCCTGGTGCAGTTTTCTTGCCATTAGTCAATACTCTATGGAGTTCCTGAACTGTAATTAGCTTATTGTGGGGTTGGTTGGTGCATCCATTTGTAGGAAGTCTGTTTTTCTGCTGTGTTTTTATACTTTAAGAAGGAATCTGTGTAGTGTAGGGAGCTAGAAACATGAGAGAAATGTTCTCCCCTGCTCGAGAACACTTGTTTGTGCATCAGGGGATGTAAGGAATGGGACTGCAAAAGGAGAGAATTTGCCATCGAGTTTGCGGACTTGCTCCCACATTTTCTTTGCTGTGACGGAACTGTTTATTGGAGACACATAACCTTGCCAGGATCTTTTTTCAGCATCACGTCGGATATATCGAGCCTTAGCCCTTGCCTTTTTATATTTAATTAGGTTTTCCTGTGTAGGGTATCGACTAAAAATTCCCCAGGCTTTGTTCTACTTCTTTTTGGCCTCTCTACATTCCTTTGTGTACCGGATCTTTCCATTCCTTCTTACTACTCCCGAAGTCTGGGGGATAGCTAAATGAGCAGCGGCGATGATACATTCTGTGAACTTTTCATTTTGCTCATTAACATCGAGGCTATCCCAAAACATTTTTTCTAAATCGGCATGTTTTTGGAAGACTGCCCAGTCGGCAAGATACAGTTTCCAACGCCGTTGTTTAGTAAATGTGATTAATGGTGACGATGTTAGATTGATAAGTATGGGAAGATGATCGCTTCCATAACGGTTGTCAATAACATTCCATCTAAAATCAGTGAAAATACTTGGTGAACAAAAGGACAAACCAATGCAACTCATTTTTCCAGTGCTTGAGGAACAGTAAGTGTATTAGCCCGTGTTCAGGAGGCAAACATTATTGTTGAGAATGAAATCTTCTAAAATCCGACCTCTGGCCTCCGTTTTCTCACTTCCCCAAAAGGATGAATAAGCATTAAAATCCCCTACTAAAATATATGGCTCCGGTGGTTGCATTGTTGCTTGTAAATAATTTAAGTGTAGTAGTGAAATGAGGTTCGATGTATAAAGAACATATTATTTTAAAATCCACCACGATGACTGCAACCGCTTCAACTGAGGTTTTAAGGTTGATTCCTCGTGTCGCAACGCCACCTTGGACCACGATAGCAGTGCCTCCAGAGAGCCTGCTTGAATTCTGTCGGTCACAACGGAAGACTTGATACTTTTTAAAAAAGTTTTTGTTCTGCGGTCCGAGATTAGTCTCCTGGAGACACAACGCAACTGGAGAAGAAGGATTTAAAATATCAGTTTGATAGATGTAGTTGTGTAAAAGCCCGCGACAGTTCCAGTGAACTAGAAATGCCATGGTGGCGGATTAGTTTGTGATAGGGATAAAAATCTATGTTGTTGGGTCTTTTGCACCCGTTATTGGGATGGATGGATGGATGGAAACAACTTTATTTAATAAAAAAAAGTCTTCGCGGACTTTGCCCCTTCTTTTACGCTCGAGAGAGCTTTGCCGCCGCTGCTGTGGGGGCGAGGGGGGCGATGTGTTCATCACATGCTCAGATCTGCTGGACCTTCGTGCAGAGGGCACGGATACACTTGTTTTTGACCTCGCCCCTTGGGACAAGGCCTTGAGGCCTGCTGACCTGGGGTTCGGCGTGGCCTGTTTTGGGGGTAGTGGAGTAGCACTAGCTACATCCACATGGGGCGCGGATAGCCCTGCACCACGGTCACTAGACGTGACCTGGGCAGATGCCGAGGTCTGCGATGACGCTGCGCCCTGTTGCGTCATCACAGAGTAAGTTGGATTCTGCACCAACGAAAGCCGCTTTCTTGCCTCTCTGAAAGTAATATTCTCCGTTACTTTCAAGGTTACGACCTCTTTTTCCTTTTTCCATGTAAGGCAAGATCGTGATTAGGCTGGATGATTGCCCTCACAGTTTAGGCAAACGTTTCCTTAGGTGTGACAGTTGTCAGTGCCATGTTCGTTGGAAGCAATTTTGCGCAGGTGAGGCGGCCTCGGCAGCTCTGGGAGCTGTGGCCGTATCTTTGAAAATTCTAGCAGCGGCGTGGGTTGGGAATGTACAGTCTGAGTTTGAGTTTTTGGTAGCCTACTTCAACTGAGTCAGGAAGGGTGCTCAGTGTAAATGTTAGCACGATGTGTTTAGCTTGAATGTCGTTATTGTCTCTCCTGATTTTGATTTGATAGACATTGGTTACATTGTGGTCTCTTAGGCCTTCTAGTAATTCCTCTTCAGTCAGGTATTTGAGATCTATATCTGAAATAACTCCACAAACTGTACTGAGTGACCTGTGGGGCTGATTGAAACAGTGATGTCCCCGAACGACGTAACGGTTGTTAGCTTTTCACTCTGATGGTTATACAGCGCTTCTAGGAGGAGGTCACCATTTGGTAGTTTCTTAATTTTGTAGCCCTGAACTATGGCACCTGTTAGCGTCTTTGTCACCAGGAATGGCGAGATCTGACGGGCAGTTTTTTCTGGGTGTTCAGAGTGCATGACGTGGAAGCGGGAAAAGTTGTAGACATGTTTCGTAAAAAAGTTGTTTGTCACATCGGTGCGCCCTCTCTTACTGGGAGGGCGATCAGTTTTAGAACTGGAAGAGGTCATGTAATTCAATTTTTGTTCGGTTATGATGCCAGCCACCCACCATGGAGTCCAACAACGGGACGAGATAGGAGCGTGAACAAGCACCCTGCCCACGCCAGCAGTACATCTTAACTATAACCTAATATGGGGCAACACAGGGTAGTTACTCCACACAAGGTTAACTCTCGCCGCCGGGAAGTAAGGAAAAACTAAGAAGAGAGTAGAGGACAGGAGAGCTTTAAGATAGACGATAGGAAAGCGAAAGGTGGAGGGGAGGATAGGTAGGAAAAATCGCCGAGTAGGAAAAATCGCCGACCTGAAGAATCGAATGCGCCCAATCGAACGAGGGCCTCCGGGGCGCGTTCGATTCTTCAGGTCGGCGATTTTTTCTACTCGTTTTTATTTATTAACGCTTCTGGGATTTTTCGCTCACGGCCAACGCCGGACGACGTTCCGGGGCAGACGAGCACGCTAACAACTCCACCACGCCAGCTACATGTTTTAAATGGGCAAAGGCGCGTCTCTTGATTGCGGTGATGTCTCAGAAATGTCCCTTGCATCAGTGTATCGTGGCGTATAATAATAATAATGAGCATGTAAGTTACAGAATAACAGAACATGCAGTTAAGCGAGTGGAAAATTACTTTTCCGCTGTACTTCCTCTTCGCTTGACGTGCACGTAGCGCCATCATGCGTGTGGCGCACGGAATAAGATTGACAGGACATGGCCTCCGAGATCTTCATCGCGCCGGCTCGGATCGGCAACGATGTTGCCGACGAACTACGACTGAAACGAGGCCCGCGCGTTTCGGCAAGGTGGCTGGCAGCGTTTCCACGTCCCGGAAGGATTAATAAATAAAAATGAGTATAGCAAGTTGCTGTATGTAGGAATTCGAAAGAGCCTCCCTTCTCAGTGCACGCCTCAGAGGGGTGCTCTCCCCTGATGGGGTTGGTGCAGGTTGGTCACCGCCGCTTGCGGCGGGGGCTAGCCTGGCGCCGAATTTTTATCTGTTCTAGGCGTCATTGCACACGCCACCGCTGGTGGTGGGCGACGGCTGTTGTTGCGGCGCGCGTCTTTCTTTCCCTCTTCCTTTTCTTTCTTCTCTATTTTCTCTTCTATCTGCACGAGGCAGCGGAGGTGGCTCATCTACAGAGCCAGTAGCAGACCCGTGCATTTTCTTTTCCTTCTTCCTACAGCCACAACAACAACCTCAGCCCCATTGTAAGCGAAGGAACGCTTGTACGCGCGAACTGGAGCCGAATGAATGAATGAAAACTTTATTTCCACCGAAAAGGAGCCCTTCATCTCCCGCCCCCGGCACGCAGGCCGGGTAGCGGGTCAGGAGGGCCCCGCAGGCTGAGGTCAGGTGAGGTTACAAGCACTCTTCACGGCCTCAGCCGCCAGGCGGGTCGCGTGCCGCTGAACGGTGGGATCTCCGCTCCGCAGCCAAACCTCCCAGGCTTCTCTACTATCAATGTTAATGCCGGCGCCTGGGGAATCGGCGCATTGCCATATTATATGATCTAGCGTGCCTTTTTGTCCGCAATTTTTACATTTAGAATCTTCTTCCTCCCCGGTCTGTGTTAAGAAAACCCAGACAGGGCAGATGTAGTTATCGGCTTGTAATCGCCTCCAGATGCGTGCTTCATTGTTAGTGAGAGACCGATCTGGGGGAGGGTATACTTTTCGATCTAATTTGTAAGATTCTGTGATCTCATTGTATGTGATAGCGCAATCTTTAATTCCCTTGCATTCGGGCTGTTCTACCGCTGCCCGGTGGTAGAGATCTCGGGCCAGCAGGTGCGCAGCTTCGTTGCCAGGGACAGATTCGTGTGCTGGTATCCATATGATGGATATGGTTCTAGTAATGGGATTTGTGAGAAGAATCTTTTTGGCCTCCTCTGAGATCCGTCCTTTTGCAAAATTCCAGACAGCCGTTTTGCTGTCGCTGATTATAGTTTTGGCCTGTGTACCAGTGCATGCGAGCGCTATTGCGACCTCTTCAGCTGTACTAATGTCACGGGTGCGTGTTGAGGCCGCAATTTTAGGTGCACCTTCTCCATTTACTACTGCCGAGACAGCTGCTCCATGTCGTCCGCATGATGCGTCTACATAAGCAACTTCATCGACTGCTTTGCGTTTCATCCTTTTAGCGATGGCTTTGGCTCTGTGTTCTCTGCGTTCTTTGTTGTAGTCTGGGTGCATGTTTCGAGGTAAGGGTGGTACCAGTATGTGTTCCCTTATGTTGGGTGGGATAGATGTTTTCGTCTGTGGGCCTCTGTCTGATTGGAGTCCGACCCAGTCTAGGATGGCTCTGCCTGTCTCCGTCTGACTTAGTCTTTCCAGTTGAGAGATTCTGACAGCTTCAGTGAGCTCTTGCCATGTATTATGAATCCCCATTTTCTCCAGCTTCTCTGTTGATGTGGAGGCAGGGAGGCCTAGTGCGCGTTTGACGCTTTTCGAATTATGACGTCGATTTTTTCACGTTCTGTCTTTTTGAGATTGAGAAAAGGTGTGGCATAACATATGCGACTGATGATGTAGGCCTGTGTCATTTTGAGTAGACTACGTTCCTTGAGACCGTGTCCTCTAAGCGCTACTCTTCTGAATATGCCCGTAACTTGGGCTGCGTAGTTCTCCAATTTTTTGATGGTGTTTGTGTTCTGCCCTCTTGCTTGGAGGATCATTCCTAGGATTCTAATTTCCTCTACTTGTGGAACCGGGTAGTTTTCAACATTTATCTTTATGTCTGCTTTATTCTTCTTATATTTGGGGTTGTAGATGAATAGTTCTGACTTTTGCGGCGAGCAGGATAGACCGCGTTTCGCAGCGTACTCAACCACCTTATTTGCGGCAGCCTGGAGTTTGCTCTCTATTTCTGCGTCGCTACCTTTATTTATCCAGAGATTTATGTCATCTGCGTACATGCTAAATTTTAAGTCCGGTATTTGCTTTAGTTGTGCTGGTAGCCCCCTCATAGCAATGTTAAATAGAAAGGGAGACAAGACAGAGCCTTGTGGCGTTCCCTTGCTACCCAAGGTGATTGTGTGTGATTTGGCGCTTTGAAAGCTCATGGTGACCTCTCTGTTAGTGAGAAAATCTTTAATATAGTTATAGGTTCTGGTTCCAACCCCAACTTCTTGGAGACCTTCGAGCACTGCCTTATGCTTGACATTGTCGAAGGCTTTGGTTAGGTCAAGGCCGAGAATAGTCTTTGTATCTGAAGATTCATGTGTTATGATATCGTATCTAAGTCTGAGCATGACGTCCTGTGTGCTTAGCCCCGGCCTGAAGCCCACCATTTCGTGTGGCCAGAGGTTCTCTTGCTCCATGTATTTGGTAAGTCTCGTCTGAATAACACGTTCCATTAGCTTTCCCACGCACGAGGTCAGTGATATGGGTCTTAGGTTTTCTAGCTTTGGCGGCTTCCCCGGTTTGGGTATGAGGATTATAGTGGCATTTTTCCATGCCTGCGGTAGTTGTCCAGTCTCCCATACCTTATTCATGTATCCTGTCAGGGCTGTGATTGAATCGTCGTCTAGATTTCTGATAATAGTGTTCGTGATACCGTCAGGTCCTGGGGCTGATCTTGTCTTTAATCCAATAATCTCAGCTCGGACTTCAGCCCTGGTAATGGGGGCGTCTAAGTCTAGGTTAGGTTTCCCCTCATATGCTGGTAACGTTTCGGTTTCCGTTTGTCCAATGTAGATTTCGATTAATTTACTCATCAATTGTTCGTCCGAGCCTTCGAAGGCATGCTTAACTTTAGTTTGATTTACGTTGGCTTGTGCTTTAGATTTTTCCGGATCGAGCATGTGTCGTAGAATGTTCCATGTTTTGGAGAGGCTCATGCCTTGTTCCATTTCATCACATCTGCTACACCAGTTTTGTTCATTTAGTTTGATGGCGTATGTCTCCATCTCTTTATTATGTCGAGCTAGTGCTCTCCTAATGTTACGGTTCCATCTTTGTGTTTTTAGGCTTTTCTCTAGGTCCTGTTTCTTGTTCCACATGTTTAGGAGTTTGCTATCGATATTCGGCGGTGCATCTTCGTCTTCTAGAGTGACTGTTGCTTCCTCCTCATGTTTCTTTAGCGTTTGTGACCACTTATCGATATCGTCGATTTTCTCAATTCCCTCGGTATCTCGTATTTGCCTAAATCTTTCCCATTCCGTGATTTTGGGTTGTTTGGGTTTTCTAATTTTTATTCCTTTTCCTAATGTGAGTGCAATAATGAAGTGGTCACTACCTAAGTTTTGCTCGGTGTTTTTCCAGTCCGCTGTACTTACATTCTTGCTTAAGGTGAGGTCGGGGGTGGTGTCCCTGCTGACGCTATTACCCGTGCGTGTGGGTGCATTTGGATCAGTGTGCAGGGTGAGTCCTAGTGTTTGCATGTCTTCCCATAATTGTCTGCCCTTAGGATCCTGCCGATTGTACCCCCATTCCTGATGGGCTGCATTAAAGTCACCGGCTATGATAAGCGGGTTATTTCCTGCGATCTTTAGGGCTTTTCGGAATAGGGCTTGAAACCTAACTTTCTTTTGCTTCGGAGTGCTGTATATGTTCAAGAGAAAGATACTCTTTCGGTCTTTTTTTCCGGTGATGATTTCAGTTAAAACTGCTTCTATATCCCGAGATGTGATCTCGTGATTAGTAGCGGCTATGTTTCTCTGGATAAAAGTCGTGACTTTGGATTTTTCGCCCCTATCACTGCTGTGGCTTTGATATCCAAACAATTTGGTTGGGTTTTTCCCAGTCTCCTGTATCATGATAGCTATGGGTTTGTCGGCAGTTTGTTCTATGTATTGTTGCAATAGCGCTCGCTTTCTCTGGTACCCTCGGCAGTTCCACTGCCAGATCGTGGAGTTGTCTTTCTGATTATGGCTTTTGCCCATGATTGTTACCCATTGTTTCTTCTAGTTTTGCGATTCTGTTACTGGATTCAGAGAAGGCTAGTGATGCTTCCTGCATTTGTTTAGTGAGATTTTGAATCTGCACTTGCATCTGTCCCTGAGCCCCTAGAAGTTGCTGGATTAGCGTGTTAATATTCTCGAGTTGCTTATCAAATTTGTCATTACGTTGTTCAAATTTTCTATTAAGGGTTATAAATGGATCGGTCTCTCCCCCTTTACGCTTCTGGGGTGGCGGCCGGGTGAATTCCAAGTTCATACAGTTTGATTCCTCTGAAGTAGAATTAGTAGTAATTGAATTTGTGGTTTTTGGTACCTCATGTGATTGATTTGCAGGCGGGCTGTTAGCCGTGGGCTTTTCGGTGAATTTAGATTTAAGTTCTTGAATTTCGCGACTCATTTGTTTGATCATCTCTCTAAGTTCTGCGTTTTCCCCTCTGAGTTTTTCCATCTCTCTATTTTCAGCCTGGGAGGTTTTGCTAACGAAGCTTACCGTCTTGTTGTCTGCTGACTTGAGTTGGCCCCATGGATTCTTAGGATCTCTGGGAGGCAGGCCAGGTCCTCGTCCCTGGCTCGTGTCCCGGGATTTCGAGGTCTCTCTGGTTCTCGAGCTTGATCTTGATCTCGATCGGGTCCCCGACCGTGAGTCCGTGTTTGCCCGGTTCCTTCCTCGGGGTTCTCGTCCCCGGTGCTCTTGTTCCGAAGAGTAGAGGATGGATCCCTGGCTTCCTGAAGGTGATTGCAGTTGTTGTTTTTCTAGCCTTTTCTCCCACATTTTCTTCTTTGAGAGGTAGGTCAATGGGCATCCTGTATATTTCGCGGCATGGAGCCGAAAGGTTATCTTGCAGAGGCCGCTAGGGGAAGCGATGACGTCACCGCTAGGGCATGAAGCGTCAGAACATGAGCTCGCTCTTGAGAGACGTGTAATGAAAGCGGTTGCGTCTACCAGTGCCGGGCGCACTACGGTGTCTCTTGTGCTATCGCGTTCCCTTCTTAAAGGCGAAGCTTAAGCGCCCTCCAAATTTTTTTGGTAGTGGCGCAGCTGGTGAAGCACTGGGCTGGGGATCCAAGGGATGGAAGTTCGATTCCAAGTGGAGGCAAGGTTTGATAATTTATTAGTGGGAAAGCCTTTATTGGCTCATGCTCTCATGGACAAACTGTGTCCCGCTTTTGCGGCCGCCACGCGAAAAGAACGCCATGCGACAGGAGCGATGATGTACCATCCAAACGCACACTTTCCGGGAAAAGTGTGATACTGCGCCTTTCCTTTCCTGCACACCTATTATAGTTATATGTAGCACTGCAACGAATGCCGGCAAGAGGCTAAAAATGGGTGGCAAATTATAGAATAGGAAGGGTAGGCTGTGGTGCACCCCTGATGGGGCTGGGACAGGTAGGTCACCGCCGCTTGCGGCGGCGGCTAGCCTGCCAGAGAATTTTTATCTGTTGTAGGCCGTCATTGCACCCGCCGCCGCTTCGGTGATGGACGACGGCGCTCGTCTTTCTTTCCCTCTACCTTTTCTTTCTTCTCTATTTAAACGAGTGAGACAGCTACCGCGCCTTTCCCTTCCTATAAATAAATCAATCTAGGCAGCGGAGGTGGCCCAGCAGCAGAGCCAGTAGCAGGCCCGTGCATTTTATTTTCTTTCTTCCTACAGCCACAACAACAATGCCATTCGCCTCTTAAGAGACATCAAAGAGACCCTGTAATGTTTTTAGCTCTGTCTCGAAAGCGCGACACCTCTGCTTACAACCTTCTGTCGACAGCGATAAGGCAGTAAAGGCTTTCGCCCTAAATGCCCAATAACCAACAACGCGCGGCCATTCTAGAAAACCAAAAGAATTTACTCGACTGTGGTCCATCAGAAATCGTGTCGAAGCTGCTTACAGAACCTGTACATTGTTGGGCAAACACAACGCATGTTACCTGGCCACCCTTCGAAGACGCAGAAATAGAAAACAAAATGTCTGACCAACCACCTTCTTACAGACAGCAAAAACGCCGAACCACCACCAACGGGCGGTCTCTTGCCACGCCACAAAACCAAGCCGTAATTACCAAGCAAATTTTTATGTCCTTGCGCGCTATTCGTACGCACTAAAAACTGCTGGAATAAAAATAAAATATTCACTTGTTGTTCTTTACTGGATACACGGCTGTTAGGACATCTAGACCAGTTTCAAAAAAATTAGTTGTAGTTTAACTCTCGTTAACCTAGTTGAACTGCGATAGCAACGGCGGAAGCTTCTTTTGCCTGCTACTTTATTCTCGTATCAGGCCCTATCAGTGTAAGGTGCTACATTATTGGCGACACTTAAGCTCATCATTTAAGAGTATGTCGCAAGAGCGCAAGTTTCAGCCTTCTTATTGTTGATCGCATTGGGATGTCATGATCTGTCGTGACGGTATACCGCGCGCCTCTTGTCGAACACAACCAGCATTTCATTGACACAGACAGAAAAAATGCCCACGATTACTTTACTTCTTAATGCGAAATTTGAGCGCAGCTTATCAGCTGTTTCACCTTTTCGATAGATTGAGGCAAAGATTTCGAGCAAGACACGTATGTACAATTACAGACATTTTTTTTTCACACGTATTCCGTCTAGAAATACTCCACTAACAGTTAGCTGTCATGAAAGAAGCTTTGAGGCAGAAGAAATGAAGAGGGCAATTGATTTATCGGAAGGTTGGGCCCATAGGAATGTTGCGCGACGAACCAGCGACTGAGTGATGCCGCTGACGCCGCTAGCGAATGAAGCGAGTGAGAACGGGATGCACGCACCGTGATCCGGTGACAGCGAGCCGGCGTTTCGGCAGCCGGATTTTATTCATTTATAAGAAGGGAAAGACGCGGTAACTGCATCACTTGTTTTCTGTGGACACCTCAACCGTGCCGTAAGGGAAGGGAGGAAGGTGGAAGAGAAAGTGTAAAGAGAGAAAGAGGAGCCGTAGTGGAGGGCTACGGAGTAATTTCGACCACCTGGGGATCTTTAACGTGCGCTGACATCGCACAGCACACGGACGCCTCTTCGTTTCCGGCAACCGGAGAGCACCCTCGCCGCCACACAGGAAGAGGGGGGGGGGGAAGCTTTCCTCTTTCTGCATGGCGGCGACGGTGTTGTTTCCCCCTTTCCATTTTCACTCCCACTTCCTCCCTTCCCTTGCGGCGCAGTTCAGGTGTCCAACCAAACAAGAGTGACAGATACTGCGCCTTTCCCTTCCACTGAACCAAATATATTACAATTATCTACGCAGTCACGTTGTCTTGACTCGTTAGTGGCGGCAGCGGCATCAGTCAGTCGCTGCTAATGTGCTAATGCTGGCTACGGCAACCCCCCCCCCCCCCCCCCCCCCCCCCCCCCTTCTTTCCCTCTCTCGGCCCCCCCCCCCCCCCCCCCCCCCCCAATCATTTCCTTCTATTCTCCGGTTGCAGCGCGCGCTCCTGCCTTCATCGCTCGCCGAAGCGAAACGAAGGCGCGTCCGTGTGCTGTGCCCTGTCAGCGCACGTTAAAGATCCCCAGATGGTCAAAACTACTGGGTAGCCCTCCACTACGGCTCCTCTTTTTCTCTTCCCACTTTCACTCCCAACTTCCTCCCTTCCCTTACGGTGCGGTTGAGATGTCCACAGAAAAACGTCAGACAGTTATCGCGCCTTTCCCTTCCTATAAATCAATCAGTTTCATCGCTCACCGCTGAGTGTATCCCCTTCCTCTCTTCCTGCGAGGCTCCGGTTCACCGCAGTTCTATAATTTGTCTACAGGAAAGGAAAGGCGCAGTATCTGTCACTCGGGGAATCGCAATTATTCTCACTGTAGACAAGGGGAATTATGAAGAGCGTTTTACGATCCGGGGCGTGGAGCAGTGGTAAAGCGCTGGGCTGAAGATCTAAGGGATGAAGATTAGATTCCCCGGTGGGCGACAACGTTTATTAGTTTAGTTTTTAAGTATCATCGCCGCAAGAACTCCTCTTCCTTCTCCTCCTCGTCGGCCGTTCAAGGTCAAGCGTGGCCTCCGCCGGGGATACGTGACGGCTCGAAACCTGGCTCAGTATTTCTATCTATCGCAATAAAAATCACCACCTAAACCCGTCGTCCATATAGTGATGGATTCCAAATAAACGTGTATTGCTACAGGCTGGAGATGGAGATTGAAGTGGACTCTCCAAGGATGGCGCAAGTGCTTTAAACGCTGGCGTCACGGGTCGGCCAGGCGTTTACTGGGAAATATCCGAGTCTTATGTTGCCGCGCAAGAGAAGCACTGCTCGCGTATACAGAAGCATACACAAATCGTGGAAGCTATGGCAGCGGTGGCGGTTGGCAGTGCGGATTCCCTTCACAGACGTATAAGCCTGTGAAATAACTGAGATGACTCGTCTCTTGGCATAAGTCAGGCCGCCTCAGCAAGAAAATTCACGACAGCTCTTCCCTATTTTGATGGTAGTCCTTCCTACGCACTATCTTTTGTTTCCAGTAGTCTCAACGGCGTCCTGACGGAAGAAAGGGCTGTTATTGAGCTTTCTTTAAATGCATTTGCATGAAGATATTCATGACGGAAACATAGCAAACCATTTTTTCCGTCTATCTGGAGCCTCGGGTGGCGAGAGGAAGAGAGATGAAAGCTTTCCTCTTCTCTTTGAGTGAGTGAGAGGAAAATGGGAGAGAACACCAACAGAGGTTGCGAGCTGATGAGCGGCGGGTGGAGGCCGGTAGATATGTGGGATGGCGAGCCACACTGAATCAAGATTATAGCGGGAAAGTGGAGCGTAAGGCTGTGTCCCTAGCGATTCTCAACCCGTCTTCGAAGACCCTACTGCTATAGTGCCTAGAATATACTCTATACTATTGCCACGAAAGTGCACTAACGGCTACGCGTGTTATCTCTATAGCCTTCTTGCATTGGAAAGGCAGACCTCACTCGCTATGGTCTGGCATCTGTTAAAGCTCGTTTGAGGTGCTCTGTGATGCCGTTGGTTTTGAGGTGATACGCGGTGGCAACCTTTACTTGGCGGAACAGGCACGGAGGATGTCCTCGATGGTATTGGAAAAGAAGGAGCTGCCGTCGTCTGTAGGGGTTGACGGAGAGCGCCATTATGTAAAATATGACCTTGAAGGAGGACATTAGTGACATCAATAGCAGTGGGAACTTCATATGTGAATTCATAACAGGTAACAAAGTCTGACAGCTGATATCTATTTCCGAAGATGGGCTCGTCATTAAAAGAAGAAGGCCGGCTGGGCGAAGTTTGGGGCGTTTATGACACAGGTGCATGTTGCAGGTGCCCACATAGTGACATACTGAGCGATACAGACGGGTCCAATAGGATCATCGATGCACAAGTTCATAAGTGTGTGCGGCACCCAGACGACCAGCGGTGGGGAGATGCTGGATTTCTTGAAGGATGGCACTGCGACGTTGGTTTGTTATAATATGGAGGAGGTCGATACCAGTATAGTAGGGTTGCAGAGGTATAAATGGTCACCACAGAGGAGAAACTCGCACGTGAAACGGTCAGAAGGGGCACACTCTAGGCGGTCGATATTACTGGGAAGCTAAACATCTAGACGCTTCTCATCGCCAACGTGAGCAAAAGTGAGTGAGGCGTTACAGGAACGCTGAGAATTATCTCATTGACCAGCGTGATAACAAGAAAGACATCGGCCTGCAGCCAACCAGACTTATAGACCAGTGTAATCATACTCTTGTAGACGTAAAGCCCAACAACTTAGACCCCCCCCGGGTATTAAATGTGGAGAGCCAGCAGGGCGCGTGGTGGTCTGTGACCACAGTAAAGGGCGGCCGGGCGAAAATTTACGATACCGTACATTAAACTAAGCACTCGAGCTCTGTGATCGAGTAATTGCTCTGTGCAGTGGGGAGGGTACGGTTGGCGTAGGCGATGGCCCAATAACACCCTTATCAGCGCTCGAAAAGTGCTGCGCGGATTTCATGACCACTGGTGTCTGTGCGAAATTCAGTAGGGGCGTGCACATCAGTGTGCCATGAACGGTGAGCTGCTGATGGTAGAGACAAGCTCAGCGAAGAGTTTTGCTTGCCTCTGTCCCCAGGAGAAAATCAATTCCTCTTTGAGAAGATCGGTGAGGGGCGTGCGATGTCGGCAAAGCCTGCCGAATATCGACGAAAGTATGATCATTGTCCAAGGAAGCAGCGCACGTGGTCTCAGGAACGGGAAGGCCTTCACGACTTGAAGCAAGGCTGAGTCAGAATTAACATAAGTAGGGTCGACGAAGTAGCCCAAGATTATAAGCTGATGATGCTGGAAATGGCACTTGAAGGCATTCAACTGGAGACCAGCAGTACGAAAGATGATCTTGAAGGATCGAAGGATAGGACCTTGAAGAGGTCATAGCGGTGAGAAGAAAATGTGAGAGAGAAAACAATCATGTTAAGATAGCAGAGGCAAGCGGATCACTTGAACCCTTGAATAAGTGCGTCCAGTATTCGCCGGAATGTTACAGGCGCTTTGCATAAGCTAGTGGCACAAGTTTAAACTGATAAAGTCAATTAGGAGTTAAAAATGAAGTATTCTTGCAGCCAAGGTCATCATTGCAATGTTCCTATAGTTGAAGGGAAGATTAATAGAGGAGACGAATTTGGCATGGTAGCAACAACCGAGGGCTTCGGTTTGCGAAAAGGGATGCACGTCTCTTTTGATAGTCTTATTTAGGAGCTGATAATCAACACGAAAACACCGCTATCATCTTTGCTCTTCGCCAGGACAACACAGAGACTGTGAGCGACCTTGATGATATTGTTATGAGTGGAAACCACACAGCAATGTGCAACGCTAGTCCAGGCTCGACGCGTAGCCGGCAATACTCTTTAGTATGTGGCCCACTTTGTCGGCCTCAGTCATGGCTGGTCGACTTTTTGGCACAGCGATAGAACGTCTTTTATGTAAGTGATATACGATGTACGCCGGCAGTAGTTAGACAAAAATATCTTCTGACCAGGCCATGACTAGTCCTAGTCATCGCATTAGTGTGAAGCTATGAAGGAAAGGAAGTTACAGTTACGATTACTTGTCACAAGTATACAAGAGAGAAATTGATTCATTTAAAAATTGAAAAGTCGGCTTGGTGTTAATCAACAGGGCTTTACAAGACAGCTGTTATGAACAATTATGCACCTGCAAACAACCCGTGATCTCAAATTCGCTTTTGTGAACCGATCAAAAATACATTTTCTTGGCGTGACTCCAGTGGCCTGTGCTTAGATCTCTAACTCGAGAGTTTGAGTGCATACTCGACCTGTCCTTTCAAGATCGGACAGGAGAGCAAAGCGGAAGTACCCTCGAAGTGTACTCTCTTTTTGGGACAGTGATTTCAATTGTAGATCTTCAAGGTAGCATCTTCGCAACGCTAGATTAGCACGGAGGTGATAATCGCATTAACCTCCGTCATTTATGCAAGTAATGTTATCAAATAAAGAAGAGGAGTACATTCGTTACATAGTTTCAGGATTTTCTAAAGTTAGCCTTTGTAATTACTGAGGAAAGGCGAGTAACCCATTATTTTGATGTTATGGAGTAATTAAATACGTATTTTTTACAGTGCGATCTGTATTAGTTTTGTTTCTATAGCTTAGCTTCTATATATTTGCAACTCGCGATGTTATGACGTGTTCTATTTAAGTGACATTCGCCGCATTCGCCGAGGGAAAGAAGTGAAGTCACACATAACTGAACCGAAGCGCCGCGTTAATGTGGGACGCTTAAATTTACGGCGGAGCTCACGTTTCTTTCCCCAGGCGGTCATGTCATAGAAGAGCCGACTGAGGAGAAGTTCTGGCCGGGTAGCGACAGTGGACGCGAAAGACGGTGGAGCCGTTTCCATTTAGCAAGGGGCGGCAGAAAGTTTATTGGTCGGATGAGGTCAAGTTGGCAGATGCAGCTTGTGGGGATACACGTATATTCCACTGTCCTTTCTAACCAGCGACGAGCGCAGCCGAGTCACGAGACACGCGCGCTCGCCAGGAGAGGGTGGGGGAGAAGGCACTCAGCGTTTCCCTCGCTCCCCATACAATGCTGTGACACCACAGCATCGCGCTGGTAACCTAGGGAAGGGTAACATTCCAAACGCGAGGAGGAACGACTTGCTTCTCTCGTCTGGTTCAGAGAAGCAACCGATTACTTCTCGGTATGCAATACCGAGAGGGATAAAACCGCGGTGCCTGGGGGAGGAAAAGCTCTTGCCTCGCCTGCACCCGGAGACCCTGGTCGGATATTTGACCTTCCCTACCAGCGGACGACTACGACGATTCGGTGAGCGCCCCCCGAACTCTTATGTTATCGGATAGAACATTCTTCCGCAGTGTGTGTAGTTGCCTTGCGTTAGGGTTACTAAATTGTTACCTAGTGTGCCCAGTTCGTTGCCTATTTCATCCGGACCTGTCGTGGCTGTGACTTTGCGCCACGGGTTGGGGACGCGTGTCGCGTACGAGTAACGCCTGCGTGCAGTTGGTACGGGAGCTCGCCTATTCCGCCGGCTGTGCGTAGTTGTGACCCCATAAGCTAGCACAGAACCGGGTTCGTTAAAGTAATATGGAGTAATATTCATCCTGCAGTGGGTATAATCTAGTGAATGATGATGAAGTTGCCTGAGTTGCGAGCTTAGGCTTCGGAAGCTGATTCATGCACTGGAACTAAGTGAAATTCTCTATATTATTCCAATACATTCAAAAACCAAAAAACATAGAAAATCTCAACACGAAGCTCAATACAACCTCTTGTATAAAGACAACCTCCACCTTCCCGTCCAAACCGTTCCTACGGCACGTTTTTTTTTTTTTTTTTCGCTTACGAAGCTCTTTTAACAACGCGTAGATTGGCAGATGGCGCCACTGTAAAGCCTAAGACAGGGCATGCAGATACCCCAGATAGCCGGAGTAACTCCCATGGACCTCATCGTCAAAGCAATGACCCCGGGCCCAAGATGCTCATCATCAACCACATCCGAACTGTACTATCGTTTACTCCGCGACGCTGCACGTACTACCACACGTGAAGCAGCATATAATATCATCGCCCAGTCCCAAAACATGATCACACAAATCGTGGGCCCGTTCTACCACCCGTCATCTAGCCCGTCAGCTTCTAACCTAGAAATACTTCAAATGGTACCAGGTCAGCAGGAATAAGTGAAGTGGCCCTATAAACCACGCATAGCATATGTACCGTTTACTGAAATTCAGGGGAGCTATCAGATCCGGAGTGGCAGTCTTCCTTCTCATCGTATCGAAAACTTAATGGACAGAGTACCTGGAGTCTCCCCGACTCCTCCAGGTTCAATTATCTACTTAGATGAGCGCCTGATCATCTCCTCGCCCAGGAAACTTTCCTCCGAGTTTTGCGTGTCCGGCATTTCTGATGTGGCTATGTTCACGTCCTTGTTGTGGTTAGCCAGCCAATTTGTAAGGTGATCCAGGCACTTGTGATTACCTGGCTAACCCTTCATCCAGAATGGGGTCCCTTCGATATCGGAGGGAAATCAACATACGCAACTTTGAGAAAAAACAACTTAGCCCATTGCCAACCCTTGAACGCTCGCCCTGATCCATTTTTCTTCTATTCAAAATTAGATTTAACATCCTTTACATAATAATTTGGACATATCTATATCGTCATCATGTGACACCTTATGCCCCAATATTAGTGCACCCTACGCCAAACTCTCCACTGTCTGCGTCAACGTCCACAAGTGATACAATTGACACATCACTTTTACCCACTAGATTTAACCGGACCGCAGAAATAGGCGCATTGAGCACAGTAGAAGCTATAGCGGCCCTCATATACACCCTATATCCGAGCAGTGACCTGTGAAACGCCACAAGATTAATACTTCAGGCCACTCGGCCTCTAACGCGAATCAGCTTTCGATGATTAATGCCCTAGGCTTTTTATATCAGCATAGACGATATATTGATAAATTGCCCCCTTCGGGTTATCAGTGTACTGTCTGGCTCTATGACAATTTAGGTAATGATCCCACACAACAAATATTCTCAGAGTATGCACTTTCACACCCTCGGTGATGCGTACTACTTTCTGGTGATCTCTCGAGCTCTCGCTTACAGCCAAACTACTGGATAGGAGACTACAAAGCCTAGTTTGGTTACGACGGATTACATACTCTGATATTCCATGCTTTTCTGTTTCGAGTCACGCCATGTGGGTGACATATATATAACGAACGGATATGGTGCTTGACTATTTTCGTTGTCTGAATGCAGAAGCCAAGGATGTCCACCCTGCAGAACGGCTTACTGGACATGGGTGACTCGCTGATGGCCAACTGGCAACTCGCAGCTCAAGCTTCATTCCTGAACCCGTCTTCCCAGCACTTGTCCAAGGTCATCCAAGAGCTGGACCTGTATATGCTCCACAGCGAGGCAAAGGAAAGAGACGTGTCTCTAAGGCCGTACGCCTTCAGCTTCCCGTACTTCGATCATGGAGCCTTACGCGCGCTCATCTACGCCGGGATCGGCAGTCACGTGGCGAAAGCTCTGAGCCAGCTCTTTTTCTCGACCTACTTCTTATAGCAAACGCCAAGAAAAGCCTTCCCCGACCTCGGTGTATGTATGGAGAACGGAAACAGAAAGGTGAGATCAAATTTTCAAACATTCAGCGTAGAACAGAGACTACAAACTTATTCCGTGCTGCTGTTAGTGATCCAGCGTGATGAATCGGGTGTCTGTATGGGGGATACGCAAGGTGCACATGTTTTAGAGCGAAATTTTTACGATGCCCTTCTGTACCTTTCGACGGATAGCCACTGATGTTCACACCCCACCAAAACGTATTTAATAAAAACAAAATGTACTGTATGGAACCAACGTAACGCAACCATGCGTGTGACGCGGAGGACGACTTTGTGGCCGAGGAAAAATGAAATAAAAGATAAGAACTTAAGACGAAGGAGACGAATGAGATCGCTATGTACAGAAAATTGCGTAGTCGATAATGAAGAAAACTAAGATAAATTTTGCTTGCCCATTTTTTTTAGGTTTGCTGCCGCCTTCAAGTCTTAAAATTGCGGCGGTTGCTGCCATTTTTTCTTCGTTTCCCCTTGCAAAAGTCACCGGAAATGTTATAAGGCAAGCACGAAGGTACGCAAAGGGATGCTCCGCACTATCGCTGTATTGACTGTGCGCTTTAAGGGCCTAGTCCTTAAAGGAAAACTCCAAAATCTCTCCCAGTCGTTTCACTATGCGGCGAATAATTGCAGTCGCACATCAATAGTAGTTATTGGCAATCCATAACGAATCATCGTTTTACAAGCGGAACCGCCTCAGAATTGCGCCTCAGGAAATTGTCAGAAAATGTTTCTACCAAAATGTGTTATGCCGACTAAAGCATGCAAGAACACTTGTTCGCCAGCGATTGCAACGCCAAGGTTCCAGTATACCTCAGCTGAACGTGCGCTGTGCGATATCAGCGCACGTTCAAGATCCCCAGGTGGTCGAAATTGCTCCGTAGACCTTCACTGCGGCTCCCCTTTCTCTCTGTCCACTTTCACTCCCACCTTTCTTCCTTCCCTTACGGTGCGGTTGAGGTGTCTACAGAAAACAAGTGAGACAGTTACCGCGTATCTCCCTTCCTATGAATCAATCAGTCCACAGAGCAAGTGTGACAGATACTGCGCCTTCTCTTCCTGTCAACCCGACGGGGAACTACTATTATTATTATTATTATTATTATTATTATTATTATTATTATTATTAAACATGTTTGTTTATTTTCATTTTTGTTTCTTTTTTTTATTTGTGCTGTAGCACGAAGACCACATGGTTGTTCCTGCGCACATTAAATAAACATTGATTGATTGATTGATTGATTGATTGATTGATTGATTGATTGATTGATTGATTGGTTGGTTGATTGATCGATCGATTGATTGATTCATTCATTGATTATTGCCAGTAACATTCGACATAGACAAGAACATCTTTAAGGGAATGGCACCTCCAATGGGGTAAAAATCAAAGGTTGGGAAATATCATTCCAACCGAAATAGTTTTACTTTAGCGTCAAGTTTCGAAACCAACTCGGCTTTTGCTTCAGGGACGACGTCAAAAAGGGCAAACATCGGCGGCAGATATCTGCCTTCGCATTCTTTTTGCTGCCGCGTGAGGGAGATGGCACGTGTGTGGATGGCAGAGCTCCGGGAGCCTATTCATGGTCGTCTTTATGAGGTGGATGCGCCACTACTCGACGGAACGCCATTTAAAGAATTGATGCGCTTGGTGTAACATGCTCACTCCTGCAAACGTGATGTTATGGTCGGCGCGCTCGCAGCGTTTGGCGAGGCGTTCTGCATTCAGTGCCCATTGACCAGACGTAATTTTTCTTGTGTCCGATTCTTCGAATGAGGTTCTTTGTCTCCCCGATGTATCATGCCGAGTACTCGTAGTATAGAATTTTGCAGATGACGCCCAGTTCAATACAATTTCATTCAACACCGCGAAGATGTTAGGTGCGCCGACAAAAAGACAGAAAAAGGCTTGGCAGAGGTTGACGCACCCTACAAAGAGTTGGCAGCAGTATGCACAAACCAGCATTAGTTACATAATAAGTAAAATCTCTACAATACAATAATAGCAGCTAGGCGTATATGAATAGTGTATAAAACAGAACGTGAAACACTTACATTACCAATAATACAAAAAAAAAACAAGTAGAAATCACAGTGACGCAACATTGTTGATAGTGTTTCGTATACATTAGCTTACTTGCACATTGTTTAGCAAATAAGGAAGAGTATAGCGCAACATTTGGCGACCATAATTGGTTCTAGTTTTCGGCACAGTCCATGTGAAAGGAGCGCGAGTAGGATAATTTTGGTCTTTTGCTTTTAAAAGAGACAGCTGCGTCATGAATGAGCTTTGTTTTAAAATATTAGTATTGTACCTCCTAAAAAGTATGGTGTCATACAGCTGGTGAATGGAGATGATGCCAAGTGCCTCAAAAATCGGTTTAGTGTGATCAAATCGCGAAGAATTGGTAATACTACGAACAATTTTCTTCTGAATGAGATGCATCCGTTTAATATTGGTAAATGACGTGGTACCCCACACCAAAAAACAATAATTAAGAACAGAAGAAAATAGTGCATTGTACCACATCTGTTTAATACGTTGCGGCAATAAAAATCGCATTCTGGATACAACACCAGCAACCTTCGACAGTTTGTCCCCAACCATTTCGACGTGCTCATCCCATGACATGTTTTCATGAAAAATCACACCTAAGCTTTTGACCGAATGGACTATTTGAATCAGCGATGAACCAGTGTTTAAGTGGAGTTTGAGACATGGCGGACAAGAAATCAGTTTATTTCGAGGCCTAAAGAGTACAGCCTTGGTTTTTTCGGTGTTTATAATTAGCGAATTGCATTCAGACCATTCATAAAGAAGGTGCAGACAAGCTATGGCTTGCTGTTCAAGGTCTTGTATGTGTGCGGCTTTAAAGAATAGAGTTGGGTCATCAGCATAAATTACAAAGCTTGGAATCTTATGCATACGATGTCATTGACATAAAGGAGGAAAAGCAACGGTCCTAAAACGCTACCCTGCGGAACGCCAGAAGAGAGGCGTTTGAAATTTGATAATTCATTGTTTACGGTCACTTGCTGCGCACGGGAACTAAAGTAGGAGGTAATCATTTCAAGAAATTTCCCGCGAAAACCATAATGTTCACGTTTGGCTAACATTGTTTTGTGATTGATTCTATCAAAAGCTTTTGAAAAGTCAACAAAAATGCCGAGTGTAAGAAGTTGCTGTTCAAATGACTCTAAAATTAGTTCTTTTTGGGTTAGAAGTGCGGTCTCTGTCGAAAATTTTTTCCTAAAGCCATGTTGAAAAGGTGTTAGTATGTTATATTTATCACAAAAAGTGGACATTCGCCAATATAGAATTTTCTCAAAACACTTCGAAAATATGGGCAGAATAGATATTGGACGATAATTTGATACTTGATTTTGGTCTCCACCTTTGAAGAGAACGGTTACCTTGGCAATCTTCATTCCTTCGGGAAAGACTGCATGTTCGAGGCAGCAATTAAAGATGTATTCCAATACTGGGCTAATTATATCGACTACATATTTTACCGGCAGAATTTTAAGGTCATCTATGTCCCGTGATCTGCTGTTGCGCAGAGCCAACAGGCAGTTCTTAATTTCAGTGGCATCTGTTGGCATCAAGTATGCTGTGGAAGGAACCCGCGAGTCAAGGCACTTCACATTCTGCGGGCAAGGATTATCATCTGCCAGGGACACGAAGTATTCATTAAATTTATCTGCTAGTTTTTTTTTCCGCTCAGTCGTTCCTTGTCTACTAAGATATCCAGCATGCCGTCAGCTTGTCGACCACGGTTTAAAACTTCATTTATAGTTTTCCACACAAGGTCACTCCTTTACAGCTGGATTAAATATTTTTTCCATATATTCTTGTTTTGCTTGACGAAGAAAAGACGTTACTCGGTTTCGATGCGTCTTAAAGCTCGCTAGATCATCCAGATTTCTGCTTTGGATGAAACGATTATAAAGATCTGTTTTTCGTTTTATCATCCGAAGACATTCAGTTGTTATCCAGGGCTTACGTGCTTTGGAAGGTTTTTTGAAAGTGACAAGTGGAAAGCTGCGTTCATAAATAGACCTAAATGTAGTAATAAATATATTATAAGCATTTACTGGGTCATCTTCGCTGAGCACAACACTCCAATTCACGGCCGCGAGTGTTTCCCTAAAGGAGTATAATGTGTCATCGTTTATACGCCGATATTGTACAGCAGGAACCGTGCACTGTTTTTGAGGGGATAAGTGGTCTACAAACATGAATATGGGCAGGTGATCACTTATCTGGGCATTAATGACTCCTGAGTGAACACAGTCAACTGGAGAATTACTAATGAAGACATCAATTGCCGTCGCTGTCTGAAGCGGTGTTGGTTTATTTTTGGCATTGGTTTATTATTGGCGGTGCTGCTGATGTTATCGCTTATAACATCACATAACATGTCATACCGTTATCGCTTGCTTGCTTCATGGCATCTCGGTGGGAGGGAGGAGGGCGGGGCGTACGATGTGTTTACTACTTGCTGGATGCATAGTTGCGCCATCTCAGGTGACTAGTTTCACGTACCTATATACATATGCCACTGCTTTCATATGTGATGTGCCGTACCGGTAACCTTAAGTTGTTATTAGCTGTTCTGAGCTAGCATTTTAGTCCGACTAACAACAACTAAACTTTTAATTTTAGTTCCGCTAAATTGAGGGCTGACCTACACAACGCATGAACATATATGCGAGTAAATATGAGATTCTGCCCCTTTTCTGCCGAACTATCTTTGACTCTAGCTAGCATAATCGATTATAACACAAGTGAATTAGTACTTCTGTTTTCGTCAAGAAACGAGTCTTATATTAGAGTGAATGCAGCATTTGTGTAGTGTAGTTATTACAGTTATCTTATTTCTAAGTTAAGCATCGACCTCACGCGCATGAGAACCACGGTTAGAATTCCGCGCCATAGCACCGGAGCCAGATTTGGTCAGATTTATTGACATGTCCACTACCTGATATGTAAATGTAGCAGTTAACACCTGGCTGTCAGTGCCCAGCTTCAGCGTGTCAACTGACCAAGGCTGCGACCGGACAAATGATGTAGCGGAAGAAGCTATGAATCTATAATGCATGTCAAAGCTGCAATTGGACACCTGTCATGGTAAAATTTACCCTTGGAATTTTGTCCACTTAGGATAGGGAGTACAAGAGCTCGATCAGCTAGCAGGTACTAAATGAGGTGCCACAGTGCGTAGGTTAGCAGGCCGACGTACGCATACACGTCGGTAAAGGATGCTCACAGGCTATGTTATCATGCTACGGCAGACAAGCTAAGAGCTTGGTGGGGAGGTCATTCGTCAATAAAGATGTAGCTAAAAACACAGAGGAATTCTCGAAAAATAACTAGACATTAAAAGTTATCGTATTTCTATTGAACAAAAGGACCAAAATGAAAGTGTTTTATATACCTCGGCACATACATCTAGTCTTGATGATGAGGTATTCCGAAGGCTCCTAAACAACCTGAAATAGGCAGTTAAAGGTTAGTAAGCTGTACAGAAAAGCGACTTCAGTCACAAGGTGGGCAAGAACCAAGCAAGCAACCTGGAAGTGGAGGACTAGGCCTAGACTCAAAGGAAATAATTGGGAAGAATTCAGCAGCTTCCAGAGCGGTATAATTTCTGGACCATAAATGCATTCTCCTTCATACTAGACCAAACTCAACTTGGAAGTTCTTGACTGACATTATTAGAATTGTTTTCTAGTATCGTGCTGGGTGTGGAAGTTCTGTATTTGGTTGGAGCCACTGAGTCACAAGCACATAGACGCGTTAGCACTATCATGGAAAAGGTGACAAAATCGCGGCACTTCGCAGAACGATATAATCCGCCTTAGTCGATGGCGAAACGTTTAATTTAAATCGAAGAATGGTAAACTCAGAATTATCAATAAAATTGCAGCCAATTTAGCGTGGTGAGGTCAGGCGCGAATTGGGTGTGATATCACGTTTAGCCGTAGTTTTTCCTTGACATCACAATCTTTCTCCTTTGATGGTTGTGCCACAGGTATGGAACCGTCTCTTTTGAAGTCGTTCTTTATCCTGCTCTGCATGCTTCCGCAGTCTATCGTTTTCTAGGCTCTTTTGCGTTTCGCCAAATATTTATGGTCGCGCGGCTGTCATTGCAGTTTCCTTCCTTGTTTATTTCTCCGAAGCTGGCGTTCCTCCAGAGACAACCCGGATGACCCGGTTTCGTCCATAGCTACACATGACGGCAATGCTGGACTCGACTCACTCAAGCAAAACGCTTATAGAAACATCCTTGATAAAATTATTTGCTCCTTTGTCTGGAGGCTCTGTAGTGCCGAGAGACAAAAGTTACAAGAACAAAAGAGAAGAGTTCTGCGGCATCTACCATAAACTGGCCGCCATGCTCACTTACGTCAACTTAAGGAGGTACATGATGGTGGACGCTTTCATGAAAACGAAAGGGAGAGATCAGTGGTATCAAAACAGATGGAAACTGCTACACTATGTCAGAGAAGTCAGAAAAGTCTGTCTTGGACGATGCGTGGCACTGGGAGCCCCAAGGAGATGGAAAAGCAGGGTCATGAACTCCCAAGTGAAAGTTAATTGAAGGTTCGGCAATTGTCACCTGTAGTAGGAAATCTGGCCCATACGGCGGTAAACTGGTGGTACGAGCCTGATCATTTTCCCAAATTCCCAAAATGCCCTTGGGAGTCACGATTGCGCTCTGAATAGCAGCCCTCTTAGGTGATGTCGAAGCGATCGAGCCCGGCCACGGATGGAGTTTTGAACGAATGACCAATCTGAGCAGTGTGTTTGACATCGTTGCGAGCATCACATGGCAGGGGTGCGAATAGATTAGCACCATGGGTATGACGGCTGCGTCCGCGCTTCTTGCAAAGAACAGCTGTCACACTGACTGTGAAGTCAGTATGACAGCTGTTCTCTGTGCGCCGCAGTGATTGTGGTGCACAAAATGTCAATATTGTGATAATTTTTATGTGAAGTCAGGTTGGCATCTTAATGTGCGTTCTCTTCCCATTTCGTTGATTTTTCGACCATCCTATCAGCAAAATGGAACATAGCAGGACACGGCGCTGTTCAAGTTACAGGTTTGCATTTTTCCGTTCGCAGGTCGACCAGGGCTCGTATGATAAGTACCTGGAACCCCTCTCTCTGAAGACCGCGCTGTACGCGCACCGGTGGCGAGACTCTGCGCTAGACGTGCGGCTCCGTGGCCTCGAGTTACTGACTCCACAACAACTCTTCATCGCCGCTTGCTACGTTCGCCGCAAGAGGACCACAAGACCTCCGGGCATCGACGATGAGCAGTGACTGCGTATATGCATGCTGCTGAGTTTGCCGAGGCGTTTGAGTGGGCGCCAGACTCGCGCATGAACCCTTCCCACCGATGTGAACTATTGTGATCCCAACCTGTCGTGCTTGTATGCCTAAGCGCCTAATTTATTGAAAGATGGTTAAAATATAGATCGTATATTAAACTTCGCCTTGAAGAGTAGAACGAGATTGCTTTGTCGTTTCCCATACGCACCACGCATTCACTAAATCCGCCCTTGTACAGCTTGAAGCAACGAGCTTTGTGGCCTCTCAGAAGCAAACAAAAATGTTGGGTTCAGTTCCCACAACACCCAAGTTAACTAAATTTTCCTTTCCGCTTATTGCTTTCCTGTTAATTGTTACACGAATTTGTTCGAGAATTGTGACGTCAGTCCGAACATATTGACCTGCACTTGAAGTGTATAGCTTCTTCGCGATTTTTCGATCACGGGTAAGGATGCCGACGACGGATTTTTGCCACGCGCGATAATAACGATGTCACGTTAGAATCTTGCGAATTAGTCTTATGAATGGTACTGGGGCAGTGTAGTCGCAAGCGGCCCATGACGCCTTATCGGGTGGAGATGCTTCAGTATGCGCACATGAGATGTACTACTTACAGTCCAGAAGCCTGGGTGAACGAAAGAAAAATTTCTATTGCAAATGTATGGTTTCATTTGTTGTCACTGTGGTTGCCGCCCACTTTGTAAGCTTCCAGCCGAAGAAATTAAGGGGACACGTGTATCGCCGACTTACCTTAGTGTAATGTGCTTGTTACCGTCTTGAGACTTCATTTCTGAAGCAACTTGGTATAGTCAAACGAAAATATATTTCGTTTTAGCAGCGAAATGTCGCATAGTTCTCTCGTAGTTTTGTTTTCTTTCTCAGTCGTGTGTCCTAGGCGCTCCTAATGAACACCCTAGTATCATAACCAGTAGTTTTGTCTATATTCTAGGAAAATTTTTAACGTATTGTTTTCTCGTATTTGTTAACGGTGCAGTGGCAATCAACGGCGTTCAACAATATGCGCCGCAGTTACAATGGCCCCGGCGGTCGCTTTCGATGGAGGCGAAACAGAGAGGCGTCGGTGTGCTGTGCGGTGTCAGTGCACATTAAAGAGCCCCAGGTGGTCAAAATTTTCGTAGATTTCCACTACGGCGTCTCTCATAGGCTGAGCCGCATTGGGACTTTAAACCCCATAAATTAATCTAAACTAAAGAATGTGTCTGCAGGTGTTCCACCTTCACGCTTCTGGCTTTTTGCTATTAATTTGCAAAAACGCTCCCGGTCGGGTTTTTATGACTGTGACATTGGTTGTGAGTACGGAACAAATATCAGAAGCAGTTTAGTTACGAATCGGTAGCTTTGACCATTTATAGCAGCATGAAAGATAAAGGCACCAGGCCAGAGCTGTCATATAGTAGTACATCGGGCACGGAAGAAAAAATTCGAGGACACTTTTTTTTGGCGACTAAAGGTATGAAGGGCGAAAGCCTGAGTGCTGCATTCTGCTAAGCGACTGATGCGTATGTAGCGAGCGATGAATGTTGCTACGAGTAAAGCGGCTACTCTCACATTATGCGAGTGCATTCATACTCCTTGTATCTTCGCAGTTGTTCCACGTTTACTTCTGTGTGGTTAATTTTACCAAGTGCGCGGCTTAAATCAGTAATTATTTAGCTAATTACACAACTGTAACAAAAATATTATTATTAGTTAGTCTTTATGTATATATATTAATTAGTCATTCATTGGTAACTGATAATTGAATGCTATATGGCCATATAAGGCTGCGACATTAAGTAGTAATTAATTAATTACGTAGCTATCACTGATTAGTAATTAAAATTAGTCATTATTAGTGAACGTTTCATTTGTCATTAATTAGTAATTGATAATTGATTGACATATGACATTATAAGGCTCGCATTCGCGCATACTGTGGTGGTGCTCTGTGATTGGTCTAGACCTCCATGACGTCTTCCCATCTCGACCAATCAGAGCCGCCGCAAAAGCGTGACACTTTTGCTGACGACAACGATGAGGCTTTCGCCTTAATAAGTACAACAAAAGATCTGAAGCGAAAGCTTCAATACGCGATCTATCATCCAGGGCCAGTCTGTCCGACCCCTTGACCCTAAAAGGGTGGTGTGACCTTGACTTAAGTGTAGGTGTTCACCATTTTGTGGTGTTCGCACAGAAGTGTACTGCGTCTTCCTATCCCTAAAAGTTAATTTAAAGAAGAAAACATGAAAATTAAACGTGGATTGAAAAGGCGATGTTACAAGGGCTATCGTGGCTACTTTCAAGGCGAAGCTTGAGTGTCTCCCTAACTAAAACCATAAAATCATTTATAACCATGCTTAAAACAGCTTTCGCTCGCATCACTAGGTTCAAGTCACGTTTAAACCCCCCCCCCCCCCCCCCCTGTTTTTATTCGTTTTATAAGAGTTTTAATGGATCCCAATTATCCGAAAATTTTCACTACTTCAACAGCCGCAGAACTAACCGCTCTACGTGTCGCATTAGGCATATCAGTAAGCAAAGCCCTCAACGATTGTCTAATCTCATAGATTAAAAAGCAGCCCTGCAAGCCTCAAAAGCGGCTTTTCGCCGTGGAGCCCATGAGCAACTCGTCGCGGGAATACGACAACTTCATCACTATGCCTTAAATGGAGGACATGACATCATCTACCAATGGCTTCCAGGTACGTCAAATCACACTGGGTGTTGCTAGCTGTGCTAGCGTGAGAAAGGCTGACAAAACACTATTTCAATCTGTACCTTAGAGCTCAGCAGGCATTCGGTAACGTGGAAGGGGGGATTGAAATTGAATTCAAATGAACCAAACAAGAACACCTCATCCCTGCCTTGATATAAATTCCACCACCAATTTTGCAGGTATTCTGCTGAAGAGCGCTCGCAGTGGGTTTTTTCGTGTTTGGCAATGTTTAAGGCGAAAGTTTTAAAACATTTCCATGGCTGTGGAGCGAAAAAAAAGCATGGCTATGGAGCGAAAATCAGTGCTCGGTAGTGTGCGCGTGATCTAGGTGCCACTCGGAAATAGCGGAAGCGTGAAGAGATAGATTAAGAATGAAAACGATTGATAGTGATAGGTAATGAATAAAAGTTATTCAAATAAACATTCATAATGTTAACGACTAATGCTAATGACTGCTATGATCAATAATGATTAAAGTGACTTGTAATGCCCAATGTCGAAATACGGCTTGTAATAACCGTAACTGATTGGAATTGAGTAAAACACTTAGCGGTGAATGGTAATGACCACAATAACTAGTCATGACTCATCATTACTTCTAATGACTGTGAAATACGAATGTGTCGAACGACGGCTTTTAAGGATGAAACTAATTGAAAATGAGTAAAACTACTTAGCTAGTAGTGGTAATGACTTCAATGAGTCCTAATGACTACAAAACGACCAATATGTCAAACAACGACTTGAAGCAAAGCAAGTGATTAGAAATAAGTAAAATCACTAGGCAAGACTCACCACGACTACTAACGACTACGAAACGACCAATATATCAAACGATGACTAATAATGACCGCACCTGATTGGGAATGAGTAAAACTGCTTAGCTAGGATAGGTAACGACTACAATGACTACCTTGACTAGGCATGACTCATCATGACTAAGAAACAACCAATATGTCTAAAAACGTCTTGAATTACAACTGACTGGTAACGAGTAAAAATGCTTAGCGATGAGTGATAATGATTGCAATCGCTAGGCATGACTCATCATGACTACGAAGCCACTAATATGTCAAGGGTAGGCTTTCGCCGTTCTCCTTTTAAGAGACATCTAGAGACCCTCTATATTTTCAATTATGCTTTACACAATGAACGATGGTACTTTTGTTATTTTTACAATTTACTTCACTTCCTCGGCTATCCCTCCAACGCCACATGTCTGAAGCCACCTTCGTTATATCCGGCGGGCTTAATTCGTTATTATCCGAGTTTTACTGCCACGTTCAAAATTCACGTGCCAATGCGTTCAGTACGAAGCGACGAAGTGGCGTACCACTGCGAATAAGCAACATCCTTCTGCGACCCCTGGTTCAACCGCCACAGCCTTCCGATGGTCTGTGACTAAGTGGCGTCCCTGTGCGACCATTTGTTCGGCCACCATGATACTCCGAAGGTCGCCTCCATTGTGGTTCGAGGACCAAATGAAAACTGCAAATCCATCACACGCGTTGGGTCTCAAATTGACTAGTTATTCTGTACCAAATCGTTCGCCACACTCCGAACTCTGCGCCAAACGGGTTGGCCACAGTTCTGACAGCAATGGTGGCTCCAAGTAGCCCAATCTCGGCACCCGTCTAGGGGACACGCACACGCACGCACGCACACACACACACACAGTAATACCTCATTAATACAACCCCGGTTAATATCGACGACTCAAATTATGGACAGTTTTTCTTGGGACAAAACTTTTTTCATGCATTTACGTCTCGTTAATATGGAAACTCGCGGTCCGGACTATAGACAAGGAGAAAATGGACAAACACCATTAGGGTTCATGTATTTTTTTCACGTTAATATGGACAGTCATGAAAACCAAATAGTTACACTGCTTCAAAGATAACTTCTAGATTTTGTTGACAGCTGGGCAACACATGAACATAGTGCCAATGACTGATTTATTGCCCTTTTCGCTTGTGGTTTCATATTTTACACTGCGAAGTTACGCAGTCGATGCACGTTACGATTTTTTGTATTGCATGTATTCACTTGAACAAAACTGACAGCAGCTTGCGCCTTGTAGAAAGTTGGATTCAGCAACTTTCAGGCGACTGAATGCTGATGGATATTCAGCTCTAACCGAGGATGGTGACATTATCCTAGAAGCAATGAACAATAATTTCAGAGATATCATTACTGAGTGCGCGGTAGAAGTAGGCGGTAGGATAGTTAGAGAGGATACCGGTAAGCTGTCTAAGGAGACGAAATATTTGATTAAGAAACGCCAGAGTATGAAAGCTTCCAATCCAACAGACCAGATCGAATTGGCCGAGATATCAAAGCTGGTCAATAAGCGCAAGGTGGCCGATATAAGGAAGTATAACATGTAGAAAATTGAGCATGCTGTAAAGAACGGGGGAAGCCTTAAAGCGGTAAAAAAGAAATTAGGCATAGGCAAAAACCAGATGTATGCGATAAGGGACAAGGCGGGCAACGTCATCACGAATATGGACAAGATAGTGAAAGTAGCCGAGTAGTTCTATAGAGATCTCTACAATAGCCAAAGTAGTCAGGACTGTAATGAGATTGGCGATAGGGAAAAACAGTCAGACGTCCCACCAGTGACGAAGGACGAGGGCAAGAAACCATTAGAAACTATGAAAAGGGAGAAATCAGCTCGAGAGGATCAGATAACTACAGCTTTGCTGAAGGACGGGGGGAGGGGGGGCTATCGTGCTATAAAAACTGGCCCCCCTGTACACGCAGTACCTAGTGTCATCGATGGTACCAGAACCATGGAAGAATGCAAATATTATCCTCATTCATAAGAAAGTAGACTCTAAGGACCTAAAAATTACAGATCAATCAGCTTACTGTCTGTTACGTATAAGATATTTACTAAGGTATACTCGCTAAAAGAATCAGGACAACCTTAGACTGCAATCAAGCAAAGGACCAAGCAGGTTTTCGGAAACGGTACTCTACTATCGATCATATCCATAGCATCAATCAGGTGATATAAAAATGCTCGGAATATAACCAGCCCTTATACGTAGCATTAATTGATTACGAAAAAGCATTTGACTCAGTTGAAACCCCGGCGGTGATGCAGGCATTGCGAAATCAGGGGGTAGACAAGCAGTACGTGAAAGTGCTGGCAGATATATATAGTGGCTGCACAGCAACCATAGTTCTGCATAAAGAAAGTAATATAATCTTCATAAAGAAAGGTGTTAGGCCAGGAGACACAATCTCCCCAGTACTATTCACAGCTTATTCAGAGACTTGGAATGGGAGCAGTTAGAGATAACGATAGATGGGGAATACCTCAGGAATTTGCATATTTGCTGATGACATTACCTTGCTAAGCAACTCGGGGGATGAACTGCAAATAATGAATGATGACCTAAACAGGAAACGTAGAAAGGTAGGCTTGAAAATCAACATGCAGAAGACTAAGGTAATGTTCAACAGCCTCGGGAAGGAACAGCAGTTTACATTAGGTAGCGAAGTGCTGGAAGTAGTAAGCGAATATGTCTGCTTAGGACAGGTAGTAACCGCAGATCCGGACCATGAAAAGAAAATAACAAGAAGAATAAGATTGGGATGGAGCGGATTTGGCAAGTACTCGCAGATTATGACTAGCAGCTTACCGGTATCGGTCAAGAGGAAAGTATACAACAGTTGCATCTTACTTGTGCTCACCTACGGGGCTGTAACGTGCAGACTAACCAAGAGAGTTCTACTTAAGTTGAGGACAACCCAGAGGGCGATGGAACGTAAAATGGTACGGGTAACATTAAGAGATAGGAAGCTTGTAGAGTGGGTCAGAGAAATAACTCAAGTTACCGACATTCTAGTGGAAATTAAGAAGAAATGGGCATGGGCAGGACATGTAGTGCGAAGAGAGGATAACCGATGGTCGCATAGGGTAACAAACTGGAAATTTAGGTGGGCGAATGAGGTTAAGACGTTCGCAGGGGTCAAGTGAATGCAGCTAGCACAGAACCGGGTTAAGTGGAGAACTATGGGAGAGGCCTTCACCCTGCAGTGGGTATAGTCAGGCTGATGATGATGATGATTAAAGGCTGATACGTAGCAGGGGTTCGTGGGAGATGAAAAGTAGAAGTCAAGTAATTTATCAATGAAACGCCATCGAGAACAATATGCCACTGCATCCCAATACTTTCAATTGCATCGCATTCGAAGCATAACGCTGACGAGGATAATGTTCTTGTAGCTTGTAATGCCAACTTCGCTGGCCTCCATTATGCTCTAAAGCATACCTTAACCTTAGGGCTTTTTTGTTGTTCTTTTTTGTTTTCTTCATACCTCCGATTTTTTATTACGGACGGCTCGCTTTATAGATAGTTTTGTGCGAAACCAAAGTGTCCATATTAACGAGGCACGACTGTTCATATATATATATATATATATATATATATATATATATAAAGCGGATAGCGGAACGACTGCATGGGGTGTCTGCCCGGAGGCAGTATGAGTGCTATGAGAACATGTGGCGACATCATACCTTAATCATTATGGTGATGCGCCATCATGGTTGCCATTGTGTCAATACGTCGTAGACACGGTGATGCGTAACATTGGCTTACATGACTGCACTGCGCCTGGTTGACTTGATAGTTAATAACTTCATTGTTCTACCAGTATGGAGGCTCATGCTTTCCGCGCCCAACACACAGGAAACTGGTAGTCACTTGTGAATGACGTAATAACTATGACGACGGGCCACCTTTTCCACCATGGTGGACACACTTTGCTCACGTTCATTTACATGAGGGTGGTTGTGAGGTTGCAATGTCGTAATATTAGGCTGCATTGCTGTAACAATGCATCACATACTCAGTGTCCATTTTGAATCTAGGAAGGACACGAAATGTACAAATGTAAGTAGTAACAGCTAACGCTTTTAAAAGAACCGGAAAGCTTCAGGGGTACGCATCCACACTTCATTGTATCGTTGTTATTTCACTTGTTGCTTTGGTTTCCACACTATTGACATAAGCCTCCATATCCGTTGATTGGGAAGTGGGAGTAAATATCCTAAGTATTTGTCCTGATTGCTTGTAAACATGTCATGCTTATTTCAAGGTTTCTTCTGGTCCACATATTTCCGGTACTAATGAGATTTGTATGTACACCCAGTGTGATTGAAGGTGACTTCGATTTACCCGCGTACAGGCTATACATCACTCATACATGCTAATTTAGTTGCTTTTTTGGTGAAATTCGAGATTTTGAGCACATGTTATCATTTTACGAATTTGACTTAACAATTCCGAAAATAATTTTGTGAAAGTAATGATTATCGAATCGGTGTCTGTCAGGCGGTCTGCTCGGTGCCCGCCGTCGCCTCCCGCAACCACAGCTTTTCTCCCTCCAACGCATCATCCTTCTCCCAATGATTCCAAGACATGTTGATGCAAGATGGACAGCAGAAGTCCAGCCTGACTAACAATCTAGTCGCTATTAATTAATTCATGGTTCGTTAAAGGTTGGTCTAAATTATTTCGCAGCCCTCCTCCTCGGTACCTCTTTCTCTCTTCTTTCAAAGCCACGTTCGTCTCTCTGCCCTGACACCCCGCCGGGGTGGTGCAGTGGTAAGATGCCCGACTACTGTGCCGGGGTACCCGGGTTCGAACCCGACCTCAGCGGCTGCGTCTCGATGGAGGCGAAACGAAGAGCCGTCCGTGTGCTGTGCGATGTCAGCGCACGTTAAAGATCCCCAGGTGGTCGAAATTACTCCGTAGCCCTCCACTACGGCTCCTCTTTCTCTCTTTCCACTTTCACTCCCCCCTTCGCCCCTTCCCTTACGGCGCGATTGAGGTGTCCACACAAAACAAGTGAGACAGTTACCGCACCTTTCCCTTCCTATAAATCAATCAGTAATCAGTAATCTCTGCCCTGACAGAGATTACAGAGAGAGGAAGTGTACTGGCGAAGACTGCAGACAGGAACATTCCCCAACCTGCATACCCTAAGCAAAATTTACCCGTCACAATATCGGGACACCTGCCCATGGTGTGGTAGCAAACCTTCGTTATACCACATCACGTGGCAATGTAAAAATAACGACAGCTTTCGTAAAGACACGAGTGCGGAACCGTGGGAGAGCCGGCTCTCCAGCGGCGATTTGGATAGCCAACTAGGTCTAATCCAGCACGCCCAGCGAGAACGACAGCTTTCGTAAAGACCCGAGTGCGGAACCGTGGGAGAGCCGGCTCTCCAGCGGCGATTTGGATAGCCAACTAGGTCTAATCCAGCACGCCCAGCGAGCAGCGAAGCTCAGTGGAGCCCTGGAATAGGGGCACTGACCCTGTGAGAAGACGGAAGATGGAACTCTTCTGCTACTAGCACAAGACCCTCCTAGAGAAACTAACGTATTTCCTATACTATCCTATCTGCCCTGACAGACAGTGCCCCGCCGGGGTGGTGCAGTGGTAAGACGCCCGACTACTGTGCCGGAGTACCCAGGTTCGAGCCCGACCTCGGCGGCTGCATTTCGATGGAGGCGAAACGAAGAGGCGTCCGTGTGCTGTGCGATGTCAGCGCACGTTAAAGATCCCCAGGTGGTCGAAATTACTCCGTAGCCCTCCACTACGGCTCCTCTTTCTCTCTTTCCACTTTCACTCCCACCTTCCTCCCTTCCTTTGCGGCGCGGTTGGGGTGTCCACAGAAAACAAATGAGACTGTTACCGCGCCTTTCCCTTCCTATAAATCAATTAATAAATCTTCCCTGACAGCGCGATTCCGATGACCATCCAGAATTGTAACAGGTACAGTGCCTTTCCTTTCCTATACAGCAAGTTACATTTTAAAATTTTGATGATGTTAAGCTCATTGTAAACAAAAGGACGCTAGGAGGAATGGAAGCTTTGCCCGAACGACGGCAGCCTTAAGCAAAAATGTATTGGTTTGCTTTAGAATTATTCCTTCCGAGAGATTAGTATTGAAGGCCTACGTGGTCCACGTAGAATAACGCGGTAAATGATTGCTTACTTGTGTTCTTAAAGCGAAGCTTAAGAACATGCAGTTAAATTTGTCTTGCAGCTAATATTTCATGCGTGCCCCATGTAAAGTGCATAGAGCAATTAAGAGATTCCCTCGGGGGTGGTTGTTGCTACGCGCTTCTCCCTCTCTCCGTCTCCTTTTCTCTATTTTTCTCTCTTTTATCTGTCCGCACGAGGCAGCGGAAGTGGCTCAGCTCCAGAGCCAGTAGCAGTTGAGTTGAATTGTATGGAACAGATGAGATTAGCCTTGCTTATTCTGCCCGACAATTGCTCCACCGTAACGTCACTTATCCAAGGTCACCCTTTCAACATAACAGTTATTCAAGTCTATGCACCGACCACTGCTGCTGAAGAAGCTGACGTTGAGAGATTTTATGCGGACCTACAATGCCTTTTAGACCGCACCCCATCATCAGACGTCGTTTTTCTCATAGGAGACTGGAATGCTAAGGTCGGGAGCGAAGAAATATCCGGAATTACAGGCAAGTTCGGTCTTGGTGAGCCAAATGAAGCTGGGCAGAGGCTAGTAGAGTTCTGTCAAGAAAACAACCTGACCATAGCGAATACTCATTTTCAACAGCACAAGAGGCGCCTGTACACATGGATTTCACCGGACGGTCTGTACAGGAATCAGATCGATTATGTTATTTGCCGGCAGAGATGGAGAAGCGCTATACAAGCAGTAAAAACAAGGCCTGGGGCCGATTGTGGCACCGATCATCAGCTTCTTGTTGCCAAAATTAAGCTTCGATTGAGGAAAACGCAGAAAACTAGAAGGCATTTCAGGTATGATCTGGATCAAATTCCATTAGAATATGCTGTGGAAGTGAGGAATCGATTTCAAGAATTAGATCTAGAAGACAAAGAGCCCGAAGAGATGTGGACTGATGTTCGTGATATAATACAAGAAGTTGCTACTAAGGTAGTTCCAAAGCAAAAGAAATGCAAAAAAGCAAACTGGTTATCTGAAGAGGCTTTGCAAATAGCTGAGGAAAGGAGGATGGCAAAAGGTATGGGGGAAAGAGAAAGATACAAGGTTCTCAATGCAGATTTTCAGAAAATAGCAAGGAGAGATAAGAATGCCTTCCTGAACATACAGTGCCAAGCAGTTGAGGACAACAGCCAATTAAGGAACACAAGAGCTCTGTATAAGACAATCAAAGATATCAAAGGAAGCTTCTGTGCTAAGCTGGGCGTGATAAAGGACAAACGAGGCAAGGAACTCACTGAAGCCTCAGAGATAAAGAAGAGGTGGCAGGAATACACAGAAGAACTGTACAAGAAGGACCCGGATGTGCAAACCCAACATAGGACGGTTGTGATTACTGATCTCGAGCCGGGCATCCTGAAGAGTGAAGTTGAATGGGCCTTAGCCAGCCTTGCTAAGAACAAAGCTAGCGGAATTGATGGTATTCCAGCTGAGTTGCTTCAAAACCTCAACCACGACGCTGTTAACACACTGCATACATTATGTCAAAAGATTTGGACAACCCTGCAGTGGCCACAGGATTGGAGGAGGTCAGTTTACATCCCCATTCCAAAGAAAGGCAGTGCCAAAGATTGTTCCAACTACCGCACGATCGCGCTTATTTCGCATGCTAGCAAGGTGATGTTAAAAATCCTGCAAGGTAGGCTGCAGCAGTATGTGGGTCGGGAGCTTCCGGACGTGCAAGCTGGGTTTCGCAAGGGCAGAGGAACTAGAGACCAAATTGCCAACCTTCGCTGGATCATGGAAAAAGCAAGAGAGTTCCACAAACCCATTTACTTCTGCTTTATTGATTATGCGAAAGCGTTTGACTGCGTAGATCACAGCAGATTGTGGCAAGCTCTCCAAGAGATGGGAGTTCCAATTCACCTCATCTGTCTCCTCAGGAACCTTTATGAAGGGCAAGAGGCTACAGTCAGAACTGGGCATGGTCTTACTGATTGGTTTCCGATTGAGAAAGGGGTGAGGCAAGGCTGCATACTGTCGCCCTGCCTATTTAACCTATATGCAGAGTGCATCATGAGGAAGGCCGGTCTGGACGAGTCTTCAGCTGGAGTGAAGATTGCTGGAAAACGCATCAACAACCTTAGATATGCGGATGATACCACTTTAATGGCAGAAAGTGAGGTGCAACTCAAGAGACTTCTGATGTGCGTACAAGAAGAGAGTGAGAAGTTTGGGCTTAAACTGAACATTAAAGAGACGAAGATCATGGCGTCTTGCCCTATCAAGTCCTGGAGCATCAATGGACAAGAAGTGGAAGCTGTGACAGATTTTCTGTTCTTGGGCGCCAAGATTACCTCGGAAGGAGACTGCAGCCATGAAATTAGGAGACGCCTGCTTCTGGGAAAGAGAGCAATGGTTAGCCTTGACCGCCTAGTAAAGAGCAGAGACATTAGTCTGCCAACCAAGATCCGTATTACTCGTGCTATGGTCTTTCCAGTTGTGATGTATGGATGCGAGAGTTGGACTGTGAAAAAGGCTGACCGCCGAAGAATTGACGCGTTTGAATTGTGGTGTTGGCGAAGACTCTTGAGAGTTCCTTGGACTGCCAGAAGATCAAATCAGTCGATATTGTCGACCATAAACCCTGACTGCTCATTGGAGGGTCAAATTCTAAAGTTAAAGCTCAGCTACTTTGGTCATCTGATGAGAAGAGAGGAGTCGCTGGAGAAAGATTTGATGTTGGGAAAGGTTGAGGGTCGCCGGAGAAGGGGTAGGCAGCGAACGCGATGGTTAGATGGCATTCTCGAGGCATTGCAGATGAAGCTATGTGATGTTAAGAAGATAGTGAGAGACCGGAAAGCGTGGCGTGACATGGTCCATAAGGTCACGAAGAGTCGGACACGACTGAACGACTGAACTGAACTGAACGTCACTTATGTGTTAAAACATATCTTTGAAATCTGCCCCATTATGCACACAGTCACTTATAACAGTACATATCCCACTCCTCACCATCTATGCACACATTCACTAACAGTATAACATAGTCCACTCCAGAAGTCACCATCTATACGCACATTCACTCACAGTAAAACAGTCCATTCCAGCTGCCACCATCTATGCACACATTCACTCACAATAGAACATAGTCCATTCTAGCTGTCACCATCCAGGGTCAAGATCAGTGTCCCGCAGAAATTGTGAAAGAAAGCGTGAAGCCTCCCTTCTGCATGTCTGGTTTCCACTCGGGTAGATAAATGTCCTGTAGTGCACCATGAAGGCATATCTTGAAGGAAGCGAGCATCACACACCTTTCCGCGTTATACTAAGGACAGCACATAATATAATGTTCTATATCCCCGCAAACACCGCATATAGAACATTGCGGAGACGATGCCATGCCCGTCTTATGCATCCAGGCAGGAGTACGAGCAGAGCTAATGCGAATTCGATGTAGTAGAGTGACCTGATGTCTTCTCAGTCCCTTGGTCACACATGGATTATGGGGCTCACTCCACAGGGTACTAACATAGTTGAGTACCGTTTCTCTGAATAGTTATTTTTTTTTATCTTGAGGGACTTTTTTGAGCAAGTAGCTGACAGTGTTTCTCTACTGCTGCCTTGTCTATAAGCGCTCTACGCTTGGTGCAGGATCTGCGAAGCGATTGCACGGTTACGCAGGTGTGTCAGCACGATCAGATGTGCCTCTGGATGCATCAAGCTCAAAGGCGATAATGACTGCAGTGGAAGCCTCAATGACTGAAATGGTCGACCGAATGGTTGCTACTGTCACAGTTTTTTCTAACGTTCTGGCAGTTCAGCTAACGCAAGCCCTGCAATCAGGAATAGCCCCTTTCATAGCAAGCATGCCCTCGGAAAGGTCTCAACTGCTTGAAAGCACTACTGTTGCTTCGCCTCACAGGACTACTCCATCAGATGAGGATGCAGACATTAATGACGCAGAGATGGTGGAATCAGATGTAAGGATTCTAAAACGGT
>JAJIZL010023116.1:292772-403155 GCA_023969395.1 Amblyomma maculatum | reverse complement strand
GGATGGATGGATGGATGGATGGATGGATGGATGGACGGACGGACGGACGGACGGACGGACGGACGGACGGACGGACAACCTTTATTGTCCACCTTACCCCCGATCCTCGGCACACAAGCCTAGGGGCAGGGGGCTTGAGCCTCCGCGACTAAAGGCTAACAAATAGATTTTGTCTCTTCGCGGCCTCGGTCCCCAAGCGGTCGGCTTGTTGCTGCCGAGCGGGGTCTTCGCTCCGCAGCAGGGCTTCCCAGCTCTCTCTGCTATTGATATTTTCCTCGACTCCAGGGGAGTCGACGCATTCCTATATAATGTGGTCGAGGAGTAACCTCTCCCCACATGCTTTATAAAGATCATTTTCCTGTTCCCCTGGTAGTATGTGAAAGGCCGATACTGGGTTAACGAAATTTGCAGCTTGCAGTCGCCACCATGCGGTCGCCTATCCATTACTTAGCGTCTTATTACTAAGTAATAGAGAGGCGACCGCATTGCGGTGGATATGGGATCGGTCTGCGTATATCTGCGAATCTGCGGACGTCTGCGAATATGGGATCGGTACAGTGCTGGTACAACGCCACCATTTTGTTTAGCATCGGCACCACAGCAGACGACGCTTGGAAATTGAGCAGCGCTGTAGTAAACAGGCTACTCGTAGAACCGCCTGCTACAAATCACTGTCTCACAATGAAATGAAGACATTGTTTATCATGGCGCCGCATCAGAAGATGAGCTAATGTATACGTACAAGAAGATCGGATGAGGTGCGATGGCACCGGCGAGTGCCGCTACACAGCTGTGAAGAGAAACGTGCTTTTATCGCAGTTATCCTAGCAGCATCTCGGTACATATCAGCGAGCCTCAATAAGGGTTAATTTTTGGCATTCCGTTACCCCTGCACTTACTATTTAAGTCAGAAATAAATTTTAGCTCGGTTTCTAGACGCTAGCGCAAGGAATCCATGGACAGCTTGCGGAAGGCGCGGCCGACGCGGCTTGTGGAGGCAGTGCTGCGTTCGGACGATGCTTGAGCGCGCGCTGTTCCCGAGCGAGCAGCACGGCAATCCAGACACTGCGTTATAAATGACTATTGCAAATGTAGCTTAATTCTACCGATCATATTCATTTCGTTTGCTGTACCTAATTGGTAATTGTTGACGTAGCCGAGAAGAGCGGCGAACTCCGTAACAACAGTGAGCAGCGAATCGCGTTTTAATTCGGTATTCTCGGTTAAGTGTAACGACGGTGAAGCCAGCCGTGCAGCAGTGTATTAACCTAATTATGTGCGGGAAAAATGACAGAACGGCTGCTGACATCAATTGTGCTGATTTAATTGAAAACCCAAATGGCCGCAATATCGCTGCCAAGATTAGATTATCGTCATCCGCGTGCAAATATCAGTGCAAAACACAGCTGATTCCAAAGGTAAGATTTTTTTCCTTTTCATGACAGAGGCCCACAGCGCCGAATTTTCATATCTTCTGTGAGACTATAAAGCGCCATGTCACCTGGACCACCGATGTTCGCACAACGGAAAGCCGGGCTGATAGCCACAAGTTGCTTCACGCACTCACAGGAATACTTCTTTTCTAATGACACAAGAAAACAATTTTTGAACATTGAACGTCGTTTATTTTACAACTGAGCAAAACAGGCTCACTAGTCGGAGGGCGTCGAACAGCGCCGAGCGCCACTCCCCAACAGCTGCGTATCTGCTGGTTGACCTCATGGAATGTTTGAACACGCGGAACCTTCAGCGCAGAATGACAGAACTGGAGAAAACAAACGCCACCAGCAGCAGACTGCGCTGATCCGTAGATTGCTAATGCGCGGAACGGAGCAAAGCAAGCGTGAAAAATTTGGAGGACGCTTAAGCTTCGCCTTCAAGAGTGGAGCGCGATAGCGTTATTGCACCTCGTCGAGAAAACTTACTAAACGCAAGGGTGTTGGGGCATCCTCGCACCGGTACCCGCGCGGCCCGAAGGGGAGAAGCGGGTGAGCGAAGATAGTGATCTAAAGAAAGGAAAGACGCTTGATTCTACAACCTGTGAGGGTGCACGGCGAAACGTCAGGGGCGAGTGGCGCGCCACGTGTAGGGGCAGCGCCGCACATTGCGAGGAGGGGTTCTTCTGTGTTTGCCGCAATATTGGCTCTGCATGTGCGCAGAGCGCAGAAGAAATGTAGCGGAAACGTACTTCGCTACTCGTGTAACTGCGACTTCTGTAAGTAACATGCTCATAATTACCGATATACACTGCAGTATAAGGATCTACGGCATGTTTCTAAGGCAACACCGCATTCACTAGAAGCGCTTTTGTACCGCTTTCAAGCATCGAACTCGTGGCTGAGTGGTAGCGTCTCCGTCTCACAGTCCGGAGACCCTGGTTCAATTTCCACCCAGCCCATTTTAGAACTTGCTTTTTATTTATGAAGTGCATGTTTATTTATGAAGTGCATGCCGGGATTTATCGCTCACTGGACGCCGACGACCCAGGCTTTTCTGCGATACGAGCTCCTTAACGCTACCGCGTTCAAACGCGCGGCCGGCCTGGCCGGCCGTCCGGCATTCCCAAATTGACGTCACATCCGCCTGTTCTCCAGTTTCGACGTCCCGCCTCCGCCGCTCCTGGCAGCGACGAGGGCGTGGCCGCGGCGCGTTTTTAACAAGCGATTTCTGTTTTTCTCAAGGGAATTGAAAACAAATTGACACACATGAATAACTATACCCCTTCTTTCCGACAGCCGAATTTTATACAATTTGAAACCGCTTCAGCTTCCCTTCTGTCATGCGTTAAGTGCTACGTGGGGCAAACTCGGCGATGCCTCAATGAAAGGCGTTTGGAGCACAGCAGGAAATGTAGCCACCTGCAGGGTGCAGAAAACTTGGCGAACCATTGCCTGAAACACGAGGTGTTTGAGTGCGATATCTTCCCGGGCTTAGATAAGGTTTTTATTTTCATATTTTCAATTTCATGGTTACATTCCTTAGTCCTTGCTGTCTCAGTGCACTGTTATGATTTTTCGCGATCCTCAGATTACGTCGCGTGCTTGTGTTTTCTTTTTTCCTATTCTAAGGAATAAAACTTCAGTTGGTAGATTGCGCTTAACCTCATCAATATCCAGGTAGTAGCCGTACCTGGATAGTGAGTGCTCCTCCTATCACTCAACAAAGAGTGACGACAAATCTGAAGGCCGGCCGTCGAAACACGAGCGAAAGCTATCCCAATTGATCACAGAACAATTTTGGCTTAGAGCGGAGACATAAGGGATGAAGACCGACGATAGGAAACGCATTTTCGGCTAAGCGTCTTGTGGTTTTAATGCTAAACATTACAATATGAAAACAGCGAAAAGATGCCACAGCAATCATTGCTCCCGCCGTCTTTCGCCTCTGTAGTTTTGGCAACATATGAAAACTGATGCGTAATTTGTAGGATTATCTCTTTGAACGTTGAGCGCTCAGCCTACTTTATATACCACGTGGATTAATGTTAACATTTGTTGCGCGTGTGCCCAGTAATGATATAAGGTAGAGACAAATATGGGCCAGCGAACAGCTTTATTTAGGTACAGCCTAGCAGAGATGGGTGTCCTGGCCTGTGCTTCATGCGCATTCGGCAACTGGCCTCCTTTGCCGATTCACTTTATCCTAGGGCGCTGACCAAGCAAAGTTTCGACAATCGGATGGTAATTAAAAAATAATAGCATGTGCATGCGCTATAGAAAACCTGTGTAGTTTAAGGCTTGACAGGTGGCCTCGTTATCCAATATTGTTTTGACGTCGAGGAGCAAAGTAATAGTTATTGACAGCTCTGCTCTCCGCTTCCTAATGCACAATTTCCAAAATAACATTGTAAGCACTGCTAGCTGCGTCCTTTTTATATTCCGGAAATCATTGCCGTGTAATTTCCTCAATGAGCCTATAGAAAAAATGTGTCTAGAAGGAAAAATTTGATTTCAGTAGATGGCTTTCCAGATTTTAGTGCATTTGTAACTTGCACCCGTTTCCAGAATATCGAGAGCGGCCTGTCTCGCGAGAGCTGATAAAAATGTCGAGCAGCAGACCCCTTAGCCTTTTTTTTTTCAAGGGGAAAGAATGCAATGCAGTAAACGTCCTTATGTACCAGGGAGAGCCTGCCCACTGAGATTTTCGTCAGTGATAACACTTTTTTGCTGAAAAGGAAGCCTATCAATTAGCTTTAGCAGCAAAAAAGTTTTATTTGCATAAATAGATCATCCATAACGAAAGCGGATGCTGCTTTCCATGAAAGCTGAGGGGAAAATCCATGAAGTATTGTTTCGCCGTTTTCAGGGAAAGCGTACTTCTGGTTCTGTGCATGCTGCCGTGTTCGAACGAAAAAAAGGAAAACACAACGAAATGGTTCCATCTACGTTGTATATCTTGATTTCACGTTAACTCTAAATTATAGCCCGTTCAGTGCAAAGAGCCGATGACCACTTGCGCTCCGACGTACAACCAGTATCCCGTCGGTCTCAACCTGACAGCAATACGCTTCCATAAATTCCTATCAGCCGAAAACCCTAGCGGTGGCGTTGGTCGACACTGGGTAGATCTGTTTTTGGCCGGACAGCCGACCTCCACGGAAGATGATTGCGTAGACAAAGGCCGCAACGATGCCGACCAGGAGAACCACGACCAGGCCAGCTGGCAGCGGTGATGTGCTGAATATGGAGCGCCGTCGTTCACTGACCGCTGACGTACGGCAGGCAGTATCGGTAGCGACGGGACCGTCTGCAAGCATTACAATTTTTATAAGTTATTTGTATTGTTTCTTTGCTACAACTGACTGCATCTTGTCAGTCCATATAGGTGCAATCAAATCAATTCCACTACACCCTTGAAGAAACAATAAAAGTTGAGACGCTCAAATGCGACCTATGCGACGAGTATGCGTTCGTATTATTGTGCCCTCTTTGGGACGGCCCAATGTTACTAGACTAGGCTAGTAACATTGGGGACGGCCAGCTCCTGCCGGTGTCTAGATTGAGCGTATTCCAGTGCACCAATAAACGCGTGACCATTCATTCCCCTTCATGCAGATCCTTTTGGCTCCATACAGCAACCGCGGTCTCACAATCGTTAACCTTCGGGTCCCGCTTTCTCTTTTTCTGCCCACTTTCGTTCATTTTACCACCAATGCTGAAAGCGGTGAAGCGAGTTTTCGCTCCACTGAGGCTTCAGACACGAGCACTAACGCCGGTCATATTTCGGTAAACGGGAATCTGGTGTTAACGAGTAATAATGTTAGTTACAGGCAATAATGGAACTCAGTCACTGGCTTTGCAAGAGTAACGGATTTAAGATTCTCGAGTTTGGCTCGTGGGTTGTGGGTTCGGATCAATACGGTCGCTTGTGGCTATTTACGGCACTGCATACAATATTTTAATCGTTAAATGAAGCCTTTAAGAATCTCACACTGAGTAATACCCAAATTAAAAATGAACTTTCCTTGCTTTAGTGAGCCTTTCCTTTCTTGATACTTAGGCATTATTTAAAATATTGGAGATGGAAGGTTCAGATCTAGAATCATGCATTCTAAACTGGATATTACTGCCCGATAAATGAGAAACGTCAGCGGCGGTTGTCGACAGGAGGTGCTATTCTAGGAGGATATAAAGAACTGCTTGAGCGGAGGCTGCGCAGTAGAAGTGAAGCCACGCAGTGGCGCGATTTTTCTGGCACAAAACGCTTTTGCAAACTAGAGCGCTTTCAAACACTGATGCAACAAGCACGGTTGCATCATGCGTAGCCTAGGGATAGACAAACCATGTGAACTGGGCATCGGAGATAACATTCCACTGACGAGTATGAGAGAGCTTCCCTTGGATGCTCGGCGTCCTTGTTTTGCGCGATAACTTATACAACTGGTTCGATAGTAAAACAGCCGGCGTATTAGTAGTAGTAGTAGTAGTAGTAGTAGCAATAGTAGTAGATGTAGTAGTAGTAGTAGCAATAGTAGTAGAAGTAGTAGTAGTAGTAGTAGTTGGTACTGCGTCTAGCAAATAATCGGAGGCTGCGTAAAACATCGCGTCATGATAATTTGTGGTTGTTTGGTTTGGTTTGGTCTGTGGGGTTTAACGTTCCAAAGCAACTCGGGCTATGAGAGGAGCCGTGAAGGAGGACTCCGGAAATTTCGACCACCTGGGGTTCTTTAACGTGCACTGACATCGCACAGCACACGGGCGCCTTGCTTTTCGCCTCCAGGGAAAAGCGGCCGCCGAGGCGCGGATTTGATCCCGCGTCTTTGGGAACAGTAGTCGAGCGCCGTAACCACTGCGCCACCCCAGCGGGGTAATTTGTGGTTGTAGTGATTGATGATGAATAAGTGTGTCATAGGCAATTACGAGTTAATAAAATCATTAACCGGATAATTTTGAAACGAATCGAGAACTGGAACAAATGGCCCTTCAGGAAACAAAATGCTCAGAATGCGAACCCAATACTTGAGATGGTAATAAAGAAAATTTAGTGTGCAGTTGATCAATTAACTGAAATAAATTAAGAATTCGAAAGGGCTGGTTATTTTCAAACATCTCTAAAGTGACAAGCTGGTGAAGGCAAATATCTCGAAACATGACTGCCGAAAAGATCATAATCAAGCGAACCATTTTCCTAAAAACCTTCAAATAAATGTTGAAAGTTAAGGGAACGCTTAAGCTCCTCCGCTTAGGCTATGTCCTGATAGCGCACCACGGAGACGGTCAATGTTTTTCACTTTTGACATTTCGTAATAGTCGATTTGTATTTTAAAACGTTTTTTTAATAGAACGCTGTTATCACCAGCAATTACATTGCCTTTCTATTTTTAGCAGCCTGAAACCTTTGAACCCATTTTTGTCCCTAATCATTGGAAAGATTTTTGATTACACACTCTAAGTTTAGTTAGCATTATAGAGCATTGGCTTTTTATCTGAGCATTCTGGAACCTTTAACAGCCCTTGAAATTTGGCGTCTTAAAGCCTGAATTGCTTTGGGATGTTAAACCCCTTAATCCAAAACAAACCTTGCAATTATTTTTATTTTTGAATTATGTCAATTAATTATTTGATCATTTACAGTCAAGCACTGCCTATTCCTTCCGAGCACTTTTAAGCCTTTGAACACCCTTTTACCATTTTCGAATTTGTAATCAACTGAGCAACTACACACTCAGTTCTTAATTAGCATCAAGCATTGGGTTTTCAATCTGAGTATTTTGAAACCTTTAAACCTCGCTTTTCTCAATTTTTCATTTTTTTTATTCAAATATTTCAATCTTTTCATAGATCAAATAAATACTAACTTTTATTAATTAACATCCTCAAGCATTGACTTTACATTTGCAGCATTTTTACACCTTTGAGACCTATTTTTGCAATTCTTTATCTTAGAATCGTTTAAAAGACACCGACATATGCCAGTTTACAGGACGCCTCCCGCTGCGAACGCGTATTGGCCATACCTTTGCCATCGCCCGCCCCTGCCTATATGCATCGAGTGTCCTGTAATCCCGTGTACGACTGCGCCAGTACAGCCCCGCGCTGCTAATTCTCCCTAATGTCTAACGGAAGGAAAAGAAGACCACTTTCTTTCAACTGGCACAGTGCGTGCTTCAAGCTGTACACGAGCATATACACGTTCCTCATGGGGCCTGACATCATATTAAGCGTCCATCATTAAATCCAGCACTGAACATAATCGTCAGCCGGACAATGCCCACTGCAGGGTGGAGTCCTCCCCCATATTCCTCCAATTAACTCGGTCCTGTACTAGCTGCATCCACTTGACACCTGCGAACTTAACCTCGTCCGCCCGCCTAACTTTCTGTTTGTTCAGATGGTTACCCTAAGCGACCATCTGTTGTGTTCTCTTGACAATGCATGTCCTGCCAATGCCCATTTCTTCTTCTTGATGTAAAGTAGAATTTCATTAACTCGAGTTACTCCAGTTATTGCTCTGACCCACTCTGCACGCTTCCTATCCCTTAACGTTACCCCTACCATTTTTTGTTCCATAGCCCTCAGCGTTGTCACATACTTAGGTAGAACCCTTTTCGTTAGCTTCCATGCTTCAGACCAATAAGTGAGTACAGGTAAGATGCAACTGTTGTATGCACCCTGTTGAGCGATACCGGTAAGATGCTAGCCGCAATCTGCGAGTGCTTGCAAAAAAAAAAAAATCCCAATCTTATTCTTCTTATTTCCTTTTAATGGTCCGGATCTGCGGTTACTACCTGTCCTAAGTAGACATATTCGCCTACTACTTCCAGTGCTTCGCTACCTAACATAAACTGCTGTTTCTTCCCGAAGCTATTGAACATTACCTTAGTCTTCTCCTTAATAATTTCCAAGGCTAACTTTCTGCTTTTCCTGTCTATATATCCTATCATTCCTCGCAGTTCATCCCTGAGTTATTTAGCAAGGCAGTGTCATCAGCGAATCGCAGATTATTGAGGTATTCTCCATCTACCCTTATCCCTAACTGCTCCCATTTCAAGTCTTTGAATATCCTGTAAGCAAGAAGTGAATAGTACTGGGGATATCGTGTCTCCTTGGGTAAGACCTTTCTTTATAGGAATTTTGTTACTTCCGTTATGCAGAACTATCGTTCTTGTACAGCCACTATATATGTCTTCTAGTACTTTCCCATGCGGCTCGTCTACACACTAATTTCGCAATATCTGCTTGACCACCGACGTTTCTACTGAGTCAAAATACTTTTTTCGTAATCAGTGACTGCTGTGTATCATCATCATCATCATCAGCAGCAGCAGCAGCCTGACTATACCCACTGCAGGGCGAAGGCCTCTCTCATATTTCTCCAATTAACCCGGTTCTGTGCTAGTTGCATCCACTTGACCCTTGCGAACTTCTTAACCTCATCGCCCACCTAACTTTCTGCCACCCTCTCCTACGCTGTCTTTCCCTTGGAATGCAGTTTGTTACCCTAAACGCCCATCGATTATCCTCTCTTCGCACTACATGTCCTGCCCATGTCCATTTCTTCTTCTTAATATCCGCTTTAATGTCGGTAACTTGAGTTATTTCTCTGACTCACTCTGCACGCTTCCTATCTCTTAATGTTACCCCTACCATTTTTCGTTCCATAGCCCTCTAGGTTGTCCTCAACTTGAGTAGAACTCTCTTGGTTAGCCTTCACGTTTCAGCCCAAAGGTGAGTAGAGGTATTATCCAACTGTCGTGTACTTTCCTCTTGAGCGATACCGGCAAGCTGCTAGTCATCATCTGCGAGTGCTTGCCACATGCGCTTCATATCCTAATCTTATTCTTCTTGTTATTTCCTTTCATGGTCCTGATCTGCGGTTACTACCTGTTCTAAGCAGACATATTCGCCTACTAATTCCAGTGCTTCGCTAAACTGCTGTTCCTTCCCGAGGCGGTTGAGCATTACCTTAGTCTTCTGCATATTGATTTTCAAGCCTACGTTTTTACTTTTCCTGTCTAGGTCATCAATAATTCTTTGCAGTTCATCCCCCGAGTTGCTTAGCAAGGCAATGTCATCAGCAAATCGCAGGTTACTGAGGTATTCTCCATCTACCCTTATCCCTTAGTGCTCCCATTCCAAGTCTCTGAATACTTCCTCTAAGCAAGCTGTGAATAGTACTGTAGAGATCGTGTCTCCTTGCCTAACACCTTTCTTTATGGGAATTTTGTTACTTTCTTTATGCAGAACTGTGGTTGCTGTGCAGCCACTATATATATCTTCCAGAACTTTCACGTACGGCTCGTCTAGACCCTAATTTCGCAATGCCTGCCACACCGCCTAGGTTTCAACTGAGTCAAATTCTTTTTCGTAACCAATGAATGCTATGTGTAAGGGCTGGTTATACTCCGAGCATTTTTCTATCACCGGGTTGATGGTATGGATATGATCGATAGTAGAGTACCGTTTCCGAAAACCTGCTGAATCCTTTGCTTGATTTCAGTCTAAGGGTCCTGACTCTATTAGCGATTACCTTAGTAAATACCTTATACGTAACAGACAGTAAGCTGATTGGTCTATAATTTTTAAGTTCCTTAGAGTCCTCTTTCTTATGAATGAGGATAATGTTTGCATTCTTCCATGGTTCCGGTACCGTGGATGACACCAGGCACTGCGTATATAGGTTGGCCAGTTTTTATAGCACGATATCCTCCCCGTTATTCAACAAATCTGTAATTATCTGATCCTCTCCAGCCGTTCTCCCCCTTTTCATAGTTTCTAAAGCTATTTTGACCTCGTCCTCTGTCACTTGCGAAACGACTGATTGCTTTTTTCCTACTGCCAATGTCATTGTCTTGACTGCTTTGGCTACTGTACAGATTAGTGTAGGGAACCTGTTATCGTCGGGCGGCGCCACCAGCGCACTGACATCCGCGTCACCAACGGAGGTGCCGCCAATCACGCAGGCGCTCCATCGGGTGTCGGCGCAGTTCTAGCGCGCCCTTCAATCGTTGCTTCGGGCTGTGCTAGCGACGTTACAATCCTTTTTAACGCTGCACTGCGAGTGGATTTGTCCGAGACGTGTTTCTTTTTTTTTTTTCTCTAGGCAGCATCCGGGAAAAAAACGCTAGCTACCAGCAACGCCGCGGGTTCACGATGCACTTTCAGATCTGTTGGTCTTCTCGACGAGTGTTATCGGCCTGGAAAAGACGCTGCTTGCTGGAAAACCATCATTTGTTCCACAGAAGCGGACGCTTGTTAGAGTGGGAATAGTGCTGGTCTAAATGCGTTCCCCTAAATATTCGAACACCATTTCCACTTCGATTCATTGATTCATTTGCTCTCACTCTACCATCTGTTCTGCTGGCCGACCTGGTTAGCTTAGTTGGTAAAGCGACTGCCCCGGAAATGCGGTGGTCCCAAGTTTAATAATCGGACAAGGAGGAATTTTTGTTTAGCTACGAAGTTTCTGAGGAAGCTGTATAGCTTTCTCTGTAGCCGTATGGCTGCACTTGTGTGGATGCCAATAAGTGATTACTCCCTTATTACAAACCTACTTCACCCTGGGTGATTCCCCTAAGTATTCGACCAACGTCTTGCTTACTCAATCTCTGGATGCGGGATGCTAATGTTTTGATTTGTTTCTGCCGGCTGCAGCGGTTGCACTTCTAAAGTGATGATAGAAAGCAATGGAAAGCCTGCGGTATGCTGAAGAGTAATCATTAAAGGGCACACGAAAAACAATATAATAAAACTAGAAACCCCGCATGAGCAGTAGATGTCCAGCCAGTGCTGTCCGCGAAGCAACCATTTTTAAGCTTGTTTCATTAGCACTGAAAATATCGGCGACCGAATTTGATTATCCTCCTGTACCCCCTCAACTAAGTGCACGCCGGCGCGCAGGAAAATTTATGGGGGACACTTCAACTGCGCCTTTATTGGTATGAAGCAATAGAGTAGGCTATTGCTATAACCAAGCCGTATCAATGTTCTCGAGTGGCATAGGTTTGGTTTGGTTTGCGGGGTCTAACGTCCCAAAGCAACTCAGGCTATGAGATACGCCGTAGTGGAGGACTCGAAATTTCGACCACCTGGGGTTCTTTAACGTGCACTGACATCGCACAGCACACGGGCGCCTTGCTTTTCGCCTCCATCGCAAAGCTGGTTAACGTGATTACAAAGATCCTAGCAGGCTGATTCTGCAATCACCCTTCTATATGAAAGGAGAAGTCGAATTTGGAGCTACTTCCAGCGTAAAGCCCGGCAACACTGCGTTCAGTTAGTGCTCGGCCATATCAGCTGCCAGCCAACACCTGTAACCGCCGTGCTCGTGATTTCTCGCTCGCAAGGGCAACGTTGGTAGATGAACGCCCACGCCGCATTTTCGGTGAACGGGGCATTTAAGGCTGTAGAGTTACAAAATGACAGTGCACGTTGAAGAATCCCAGGTGGTCGAAATTTCCAGAGTCCTCCACTACGGCGTCTCTCATAGCCTGAGTTGCTTTGAGACGTTAAACCCCACAAACCAAATAGAGTTCAAAAATGAAAGAAACAAGTCGCCACCGCTTCTCATCGGGCCCCGCTTCGCCCTATTCACTTAGATGCGTTCAATGAGTGGGCACAACCGGCAAGCCACAAAGACATCCTCAAGGAGGAAAGCGCGATGTGTCAACCTAATAGGGTGTGAGTGGTCCCAAGGAGCACTTTTTAAAGTTATTTCTAAAATATAAACTCGACGCAAAGCTTTTAAATTCCACTAAAATATTCACAAAGGCCAGCTTTAGGAATTTCTTCTATTACAATATTACCGCAAGAATCCTTACAGGGCAGGGGCCCATTAAGAAGCGGAACACCTTTGGCCTTAATGCAAGGAAAGTCGCTAATAGCGACAACTTTTCTCTTCTTGTACCACTTAAGTGCGGGTGCACGCATGGTGGTCTACAGGAAGAACCAGAATAGTATCAACAGTGAGCCTGTACAACATCCTTGTTAGCAAAGAAATACACTGCAGCCCTCCAAGGTGTTGCATTATGCGCCCTGCGATTAACCCTGTTTATCTGGAATAAACACCAATATAAATACGCTAATAGTTTGTGGAGCCGGAAAGAGCTTAAATAATTGACCGCTGTTAGTTCATAAAAACATACGAATGACAGGCACCAGCCGTCCTTCAAATGTTTTGTTAATTAGCCTTCGACGGGCCCGTTACGAGCGAGTAGCAGAAGGTGCGTGTTCCCTGTGAGCCCCACAGTGCACGTACCCGTCATGTGTGGTAACTGCCGCTGGTAGCCACCGCATGCCGGTGAAGCGAGGACGGACGGCTGGGCTGCGGCCAGAGCCTCGGCGGAGGGCTCCGATCCTGACTCCCCTGCGGCCACGCTGTTGGTAGGCGTTCGCGGCCCTTCGTCATCCATGGCCCGCAACTCTTCCATCTCCTGCTCGTCGAGGCTCAGAGCACGCTGAAGGTACTCGTCGACTTCGGTGCTCTCTTCAGCTTGCTGCCGCGATGATACAGTAGCCGTCTCTGCGTTGACGGCACCCTTAATGCTGGGCTCGGATTCCTCGATGGAGGACATTCTCGAACGATGAGGAACCCGAGTCGGCTCAGCTCGCAGGACGAACGTCGATATTCTTCTTCTTTTTCTTCTTCCTTGATATTTGGCACATACCCACGAAGGGGGATTGGCCAGGGTTCAGTGTGGACTGCCAAATGTCCTACAGATACTGAATTAGGGTATTCAAGTGATTGACAACTAAGCAAAAACATAAAATTTAAGATCACAAAAGTTATTGAAAGAAAAAATACGAAGCAAAAATTTGGAATTTTGTAAATTTGGAATACAATTAGCAAGGGAATCTGTAGTTATGTAAGTACTGACAAATTTGAGGCAACGCAAATCCTTTCGCACACGCACCGAAGGAGAGTAGAAGTGGGACCGACAACGTAAATCCCTCTTTCCTCTTTCTTTCTTCTTTCGTCTGTACACACGGCACGTCTTCGTCTTCTAAGCACTTTCTCGTCTTCTTCGACTGAAGAAAATACACAGCGATTGCGTCACAAAGAAAATTTGCTTGTATTGGCCAAGACTTCCCGACAGCTACGCGCGTGTCCATGACTGTGTGCTGCGTCACAATATTTAAGCAATAAAAACAACTTACTTTTCAAAGTTGTCTAGAACAAGAGGTAAGCAGTTATAAAATCCGTCCTCTTGCCCCACGTTAGCACCAACTGCTCTTTACATCTTGTCAAGAAAGACAGGGAATAAATTCGGCGCATGACATCAGATTTAAAAAAATAACGTGCGAGTGGCGACGTTTTTGAACTGAAAAAGAAAATCTAGTCGCATTTTCCACTTATACTTAAAGTCGGAAAAGCAGCGTTTACAAATCAGGCAGTCAAAAACTCCTATCAGTCTAGCATGACTTGCCTTATCAGATGGAAGGAAGGATGCACTAGGTGCGATCCTCCTGTGACGTTACAGACCTCAACCTGCGACCATCATCATCCTACGGCTACCCCAGGCAAGGCCTCCCGCAGCATAAGGTTTGGGGATTTTTTTTGTTTCGGGGAGCGGGCTTTTCCCAGCCAAGAGGCTCATGCAACCCGGCCTGTTCCCCCCGGGGAGGGGTCGCAGTGCATAGGCACCACGTCCGCACCACCCCGGTGGGTCGAAGCCTGACGCGAGCAAGTCTTCTAATATCTCACTTCGAGTTTTCCGTTTTCTTCTTTGAAGATCACCATGGGGTGTCCCCATTCTTCCAGAAACTTCTTTCTCCCTAAGTGGCGTCTCTCTCTCTCTAGGTGGAACCATAGTTCTTTTCTGATTTTGGCCTTCACTTCATGGAGGCTCGGAGTCTTGTTCGAGTAGGCCGCTTTGCAGCGGGCTAACCACACCTGATAGTTGACCTCTGCCAGTGTCAAGGCAAACTGCTTGCTCCCTTCCTTTGGAAGCGGGTTGAAGTAGCGCACGGTGGGGTATGGGATCCCGGGGAGGCCGAACATATCTCTCAGACGCTCTAGGAGTGCTGCGGGAATTAGGCAGTCAAGAAAGATGTGCTCCGCGGTCTCTCGGGCCAAGCAGAAGGGACACAGGTCAATCATTCTGACGTCGCAGGGAGGAAGGCACGCCTTCTGATTGGTGAGATTCCTCTTGCGAACCTCCACATCAGGGAGGCTCGGCGTGCATCGAGGAAGTGGGCGGTTATGTACTGCCAACTGGGTCTTTCTGCACATAGCATGTAGCTTGATAGGCGGGCAGGGAGCGGAGGGGTGATCATATTGATAATATCTTTCAGATGCATGGTACGTGGGTCAACGTCAGACGAGTTTTCTTTCAGGTACTGTGGCTGCGGTTCGGTAAAATGATAGGGGTGACCCTGCATGCGGGGTGTTGTGGTGTAGGGCCTTCTCAGTGAATGTTCGCAGCCGTGTCGACAGATAGTACGAAGCCATCGTTTTTGTTAGCGGCATGTCGCGTTCGATGGCTCTGAATGTCCATTTGATGTGCAGAGCCCTTGCGAGAATATCCAGATCGGGCAGCCCCAGGCCACCTTTGAATCTGGGCAAGCAGACAATGGCTCGCTTTACCTTATCGGGGGCTCCCTGCCACAAAAAACGGTATATATGTTTCTGGAACTGTTTTTTCTTGTCTGGGGGGATGTCAAGAATGCTGGCCACAAAGCTGAGGGTAGAAATCAGCATTGTCTTGATGATGGTGGCCTACGCAGTCAGGGGACATTTTAGAGCACCAAGGTTGTGGGTTTTGATGCTTAGTTGCTCTTCAGCCCTATTCCAATTTCTAGGCGCTGGCCCAGCCGAATCGAAGAAATATCCGGGGATTCGTGTCTCGCGAGTAACAGAGATCGATTGGATAGTGGGAGTGGAGGGGGCCGCGCTCAAGGCCATAACAGTGGATTTCTTGTGATTGAGGCGAGCCCCACTCGCTGGGCAGTACTCCGTAGTTAATTCAAGTAGTCTCTCCAGTGATGTTGTGTCTGGCACCACCACAGAAACGTCATCCGCGTAGGCGAACACTGGAGTGCAGGGAGGGCCAGCTGGCAAAGGTGTTTTGCGGATGCCGCCATCTCTAACAATCTTTTGCAGGAGGGGTTCAATCGCTATGACATAGAGCAACAGGGAGAGGGGGCAACCTTGACGGACACCCCTTTCCGCGGGGAATGGCATTGAGATGAGCCCCTGTACAATGACTGCTGCTTGTGGTGCGGCATGAAGCGCCTTGCACATATTTATGTATTGTACGGGAATGCGCGCGAGCTCAAGTGTCCTAAACAGGTACTCGTGACTCAGGCGGTCGAATGCCTTCTCTTGGTCCAGGGAGCAAAGAAAGCCATTGAGGCTGCGCGATTCCATCCGTGTCAAAAGGTCTCTCAGAGCCATGCCATGGAGTTCTACCGAACGGCCTGGGACACAGCAAGCCTGTTGCGGGCCTACTATTGACGATAGAGCAGGCGTCAGGCGCAAAGAGAGACATTTGGCAATTGCCTTGTAGTCCGTATTTAGAAGGGTTATTGGCCTTCAAGCTTTAAGGTTGCTGCTCCTGGAAGTGTCCTTGCACAGGAGTGTGATGAGGCCTTCGTTCATACTTGGAGTTAGTTCCCCTCGCTCTAGGGCGTCGTTTGCTAAGTTGGTGAAAGCGGTCTTTAGCGACGGCCAAAACGTTATGTAAAAAGCTGGCGGGAGTCCATCCATACCCGGGCTTCTGTTTGGCTTCATCTGTTTTAGGGCTGTGTGTAGTTCTTTAGACGACAGCCATGTGTCGTCTAGGTTAGGTGCGTCAGTGGCTACCTCCAGCTGGAACGATGTGGGGGTGCAGGGCTCAGCAGCAAAAAGTTCGATGTAGAAATCGCGTGCTAAACTCAATACCTGCTCAGGGTTCGTAACAATATGGCCGGTGAGTGGATCTTCGACTGCAGAGAGGGTTTTGTTCTTTCTGGCAAGGCGACGGCGTAGCAGATGACGCGAACACCATGCCTCGGTTTCCCATCGTTCAGCGCGTGCTGTTGCGCGAAGTCTGTCCCAGCGCCGATTTAGAAGACGATGGAACTCCTTACGCAGGGTGGCCAACGCCGCGGGAATGCTTGGTCCCTGAGAAAATGGGGCCGATAGCGCGATGATGGCATCCGAGACTATTCGGATTTCTTCTCTCTCTTCCCGCTCCATCTTCTTCCCTCACTCTTGGAGGCAAATCTCGATGGAGGTTTTCATATTATCCCACCTTTGTGCATCCATGTTAGAAGAGACGTAACGCTTTATAACTTTGACGACTTCCTGCTGGACACGCTCATCATCCAGAAGTCGCGTGTTTAATTTCCAGCAACCCTTTTCTCGTGGAGAAATATCAGCCGCACACAAGCGCGTGATAAGCAGCTTGTGATCACTTAGTGCATTGGGGAATACCCACAAAGAGTGCAGGGAATCAGCTATGCTAGCAGAGACATAGACGCGGTCAATACGGCTTTCGAGACCACGGCCAGACAAGGTCATGCCGGCGCGTCCAAGTTGGAGTGCGCGCCAAGCATCGGTTAAGTCTAACTCCTCCACCAGATCACGCAAGGCCTGTGCGCCATTGTGGTCTCGTCTAAGCCGCCGCGGTGTACCCCGAAGAGAGCGGTGGTCTTCTTTGAAGAGAACACAGTTAAAATCACCCAATAACACTATTTTGGCTGGGCCAATAAATCTCTCTTCTAGCCCCTCAAAAAAGTCTCGCTGTCCAAAACGGCATGGGGCATATACATTAATGATGCGCATGCCATTGTTAAGGTCAATCGAGACAGAGCGTCCTGCGTTGTCCCTATCATGGCGTAGGACTGACAGGCCGGCGTCTCTTAGGAAGATGAGCACAATTCCCCCTGAACCCTTCCTTCAGAAACTCCAATAGGATTTTGTGCTGAGTGCAGCATAAAGGATCACAAAAATGCGGACACAAGAAAACAACACACACATTATAATTATAGTACAGTATGCAACGCCTATCCTTCAATAATTGATGATGCTATAAACAGTAAAACTATTTTTCAATTTAAAAAGAAAATGAAGTTGCTTTTTTCCACTTCTTAGGAATGCACCAAATCTATGTGACTGGTACTGCTTGTCGTATATTATTTTGTTTACATTTTGTGTCGCGAATTGTAGCGTTACTGATGTACTTACCTTGTTTACGATGCCATGGTTCTTATATAATTTCTTATAATGTCAAATATATTCTGAGATTTTTTTATTGGTTATGTTTTGTTTCGTTTTGTTTTTCTTGGTGAAACTTACCATGACCTTGTCCATCCTTCTGCCATTGATGTGTGACCCGGGGTGAGGCCACGTCAGGAAGAATGCCATCAGCTTCTTTCTTTTGCCTCTTCCCGTGGGCATGTTCTGTGTACATGTTTCATGTCCACAGAACATCATGTGTACATCATGTGTACATTATTATTATTATTATTATTATTATTATTATTATTATTATTATTATATTATTATTATTATTATTATTATTATTATTATTATTATTATTATTATTATTATTATTATTATTATTATTTACATCCCTTCGTGCAGGTATGCTTCAAAAAAGGCACACAAAACATTTCAGGGTCTCTTAGTTGTACTTAATGAGGAGAATAGAAAAAGCCTATCCTTCCTCTCCTATCATTTGCCTCTTATTGGCGTTCGCAGCAGTGCTACATATAATTATAATTTGTTTACAAGAAATCTTCAAACGTGAACATGATCTAGATGGCACTTTAGACCACTAAAGTGGAATGAGGCAAAATCCATTATAGCGCTTTGGATCGCAGCCTTCCTGAACGGCACCTCTATCTCCCTCTCTACTTTCACTTTCACCTTTCTCCCGTCCTTTACGGCATGGTACATGTGTTCGCGGATAATTGCGACTGATACTGCGCCTTTTCTATCCTGTAAACCAATTTCAAACGCCGCTGATGGCTGCTGTACTAACGCCTCCTAGACATGTTGTTGCGACTGAATGAAGAAGGAAAAGAAAATGCACGGGTCTACTACTTATTGGCTCTGTAGCTGAGCCACCTCCGCTACCTCGTGCGGACAGAAGATAAAATAGAGAAAAAAGAAAACTTAAAGAGCACTGCAGAATTTGCATTGGATTAATGCGAAAGCAGGGATGGTGCTGTTGGTTGCTAGTTTTTTTCTTCCTCCATGCTTCTAGTCATGGAGTAAGAAAAAAACTAGGAGGGCGCGCCGTGGCGGAAAAGTGAAGCCTAGTCATAAAAAGTATAATGAAAAGAATCATGGGAAATTAACCGTCACGTGATACGGCAAGAGGTAGCCGGTAGCTGGTTTCGGTTGTGATTTCGCACGCGTCGCTCTGAAGGAATGTCTTCGAGTGGCCTTCGCTACGCGACGCTTGCACTAGAAACCTGAGGCGCGCGCTGCGAGGAGGCGATAGATGGAACTTTGGACTTCTAGACAGGCTGATCCCGTGGGGGCTGCCGCCGCCGCGCACGTGCACCCGTGTATTTCGCGAAGTATGGCTGAGTCCCCTGAGCTGCGCCATATGAAATGCTTGCGGGGCTCGGCGCACAAAGACGACGCACGCGAGAACAAGAAGGACGAGGAGACGAAACGATGATCATCGCTTCGTCCTGTCGTCCGTAGTGTTCTTGTGCTCTGTCTTTGCGCGCTGAGTCCCGTAAACATGGAATCAAACCAACTAGCCCAACAAAAAGTACTGCCATATGAAATGCTGCGTGCCGGAATGCAAAAACTACACATACCTCTCGGAGCTGTCGCTCCAACGGTGAGTATCCTCTTATGCTCATTTCTCGAGAAACGAAACGTTTGTTTGTCAGGGCATGTGCACGTATTGTTCGAGACGAAAATCGTTTGATTCATTTAGGAAGTGCAGACCTCAAATACACATTGTTACGCTGAAGTCAGTTCTCCAGGCATGCAGTGTTATGCCGAATTCATAGTCTCCCTGACGGAACCAAAGATGAAAAGGCCACCTGCAGTTCTCACTAGTGTGCCTATAAACACGGAGTACAATGCAACAATTGTAAACAAAGTACCTTATGTGTTACGACGAGACGCACAACTTTCGGCAGTCTACTCCGGCAAGCTTTCCGCGGAGACATACAAAGTCACTAGAAAATACTATGTTCACTGCTGCTTCTGAGTCTGGCAACTATGTTGGCTAAAAACTGATTTATTTATAGGAAGGGAAAGGCGCGGTAACTGTCCCACTTGTTTTTCTGTGGACACCGCAACCGCGCCGTAAGGGAAGGGAGGAAGATGGGAGGGAAAGTGGAAAGAGAGAAAGAGGAGCCGTAGTGGAGGGCTACGGAGTAATTTCGACCACCTGGGGATCTTTAACGTGCGCTGACATCGCACAGCACACGACGCCTCTTCGTTTCGCCTCCATCGAAACGCAGCCGCCGAGGTCGGGTTCGAACCCGGGTACTCCCGCACAGTAGTCGGGCGTTTTACCACTGCACCACCCCGGCGGGGCACTATGTTGGCTAAATTCCCAAGAATCATTGCGCGCAAGAGAGAGAAGGAAGCGGCGTCAGAGGAGGTTGGCTTGCGGAGGCTGCGCGCGCTCCCTCCTAGTTTTTTTCTTCCTCCATGTTTCTAGTAGCTTCACTCACTTTTTGTTTGCCCATTTTAGTCTTTGGTACTTTCAAATTGCGCGGCTATCCCTTCCTATGCTCTTTTTCGGCTCTACATCCGGTTGTGTGACGTCACATCCTTGATGCCATATCCAATATGGCACCCGTTTCTCTCTTTTCGCTTTCACTCCTACCTTCCTTCCTTCCCTTACGGCGCCGCTCAGGTGTCCACAGAACAAGTGTGCCAGATAATGTGCCTTTCAAACCCGGGTACTCAGACGCCCGACTACTGTGCCGGAGTACCCGGTTCGAACCCGACCTCGGCCGCTGCGCTTCGATGGAGGTGAAACGAAGAGGCGTCCGTGTGCTGTGCGATGTCAGCGCACGTTAAGGATCCCCAGGTGGTCGAAATTACTCCGTAGACCTCCACTACGGCTCCTCGTTGTCTCTTTCTACTGTCACGCCCACCTTCATCCCTTGCCTTACGGCGCAGTTGAGGTGTCCAGAGAAAACAAGTGAGACAGTTACCGCCCCTTTCCCTTCCTATAAATCGATCAATTAATCAATCAGTTCCCAACACAGTCAACATACACCATTTATATTTGGTGTGTGGGCCCTAAACTCCAGCAGGAATGCGCCGATTCGCGGATTACGACGGCGCCCCCAGTGTGTTTACCCAAAGCGGCGCCGGCAGCTGCCGGCTGCGCTCGCAAGACATGGTCACGTCGACGCTTCCCGCTCAGTGTGCACCTACGGAGTGATTTAAGCAGTTGTCGATTTGGGGTCACTACTGCCAGAACTATACTCCCTTCATACACGGGCAAGCCCAACCCCGATCTCGATGCAGACATAGCGACATGGAGGTTTCGAGCGGTGATGCATAAACTCCGCACTATGTCCGCCCCGGGAGTAGATGGGATAACAAACAAAGCTCTGCGCAACATCGGTGACCATTCTGTCCAAGCCGTGACAGACTTGTTCAACAAGCACTGGAAGGCAGGTACTCACCCCCCGGGATGGACACACGCAAGAGCCACCTTCATTCCCAAACCACGCAAACCACTAGACATAACCAACCTCCGACCAATCTCTCCCACATCATGCATAGGCAAACTTTTCATTCATGTAATCCTTAACAGATTACACAACCACATATATACTCTCAATCTCTTCCCACACACGATGCTGGAATTCAGAAGCCACTTATCCACACAAGACATCATGCTTCAAATTTCCGAAGAAATTCTGCGTCCGCAGCATCTAAATCGCACGAGAGCCTTTCTGGCTCTGGACCTCACCAAAGCATTTGAATATATACAACATCACTCAATCCTTGACGCCCTCTCCAGCCTAGGGGTAGGAGAACGCACCCATTCATATATCGCAGCCTTTCTTCGCGACCGCACCACGGAACTCAAAGTCGGTCCTATAGATTCCCCCACCCTCTCTCTAGGCAATCGCGGAACATCCCAGGGATCAGTCCTCTCCTCTCTACTATTTAACATCACCCTCATCCCGATGGCCCACAAACTAACACAAATTCCAAACCTCTCCCACACCCTCTATGCGGATGACATCCCCCTGTGGATAACCACTGGAAATGTAGGAAACAGAGGAATAACGGTTGGCAGTTACTGTTCCTGAAGCACCACATGCCGCAGCTTTGATACCAAACACATTGTGCTACGCGACATAAGGTGCGAGCTCAGACACCCGTGTCTTTTCGTATCGAATACTGTGAGCAGGCGCTCACGTCCACGGAAGCAGGAGCGGACGTAGTGGCAACGCACGCAGAATCCATCGGCCTAGCGTGCTCCCCCACTAAATCCGAACTCCTGTTGCTCCATCCAAACCGTCGATTTAAAAACCAACAATATCCTTCCATACGCATCACCATAGATGGCCTCCAAGTACACGAGGTCAGCAAACTTCGAGTTCTGGAAATGTTCCTGCAAAACAATGGACTCAACACAGAAACTATCCTGAAACTGACTATCACCACCCATCAAACTATCATACTCATCAAACGAATAGCGAACAGGCACAGAGGCATGTGAGAGCACGATTTCTGGCGGCTTGTACAGGCATTTGTCATCAGCCGAATGGTCTATTCACTCCCGTATCTCTATATTACAAAGGCAGAAACTGAGAAAGTGGACGCATTCATTCGTCAGGCATGCAAAACAGCACTTCACCTCCCGAAACATACTCCTACCACACGCTTCCTAAACATGGGAGTGCACAACACAATCCAAGAACTAGTGGAAGCTCATCGTGCTGCCCAGATCAACAGACGTTCCTCCACAGAGACGGGCAGGTTCATTATCACAGCGCTAAAACTCCAACCAATTGCTCCACCCATTGTAAACAGCCACCTAGACTCCCAACACATCAGCGACAATCTTACCGTACAACCCTTACCTAAAAATATGCACCCTGCTCACCACAAGGCACGACGAGAAGTTCGAGCCAAGGCGTTACCAAAGTACACGCGACTGAGACCGAGGCGGTCTACGTAGACGCGGCAGAATAGTCACCCCACGGCATATGTCACCACTGTGATTTCTTATAACTTCAATCGCATAGTTTCTGCCTCTGTCAAAGCAAAAACGTCGACCGAAGCCGAAGAGGCAGCCAAAGCGCTAGCCATCTCCTCTTCCACTGCCACACTCATTTGCAGCGATTCTAAAACGGCCATTCAAAATTTCGCAAGAGGGAAAATACACCCAATCGCCCATCACATCTTCACATCTGGTTCCACAGCTCCCCGACCCATTCACATCTCTGGGTACCAGGCCATGCAGGCAACGCCGGTAACGAGGCAGCCCACTGAACTGCTCGAGCGCACATCAACCGAGCGGGACATACCGAAAACTGGGGAAGCACGCGGGACAGACTTCTCACCTATCATGACATAACACTTCACTACCGAGAACAATGACTCTTATATCCCCCACCTCACACCTCTCTCTCAAATTCCCAACAAATAATCTGGCGACAGCTATAAGACAAAACCTTTCCCTCCCCAGCTTGGTTGGCCTTGGCACACTCGGGCCGGTACGCCACCACATGCTCTCTATGTGGCGCACCTAGAGCCACCTTCAATCCTATAATGTTTCTATGCGAAGATTTGAAGCCACCCCCCAATGGGGCCTCACGGACCAAGAGGGTTGAGAGATCGCGGTCTCCAAGCTCGGACCCAGTAGTGCAAAAGATGCTGGTTGACTGGGCTGAAGCGGTCGCTGCCAGGCACGGCCTGACAGACACCAGCGCAGGATCAGGAACCACCTCAACCCTTGTAATGTACCTTGGTTCCCACAATCAATGTTTTACCACCACATGCAAGCGCTAAAGCTTGTGAATGCACACTCTGTAATCACCAAAACTCTAGACCCAAACCCCGCGTACTCGCGCCAGGCCTATTCGTAGCGGAACGGTCCGGCAATTCCGCGCCGACTCACATTTCTGGCCAAGGTCATTGTTGATGAGAAGGTGGAACATAGAAAAAGGAAAACAAGCGGCTGCACTTTATAACACAGTTAAGCTACACACAAGCGCAGCCGTTCAAGCTGTTAACTCATCAGGTGTCAAGTTCCCGTCCGGCCTCCGATCCGACCAAAACAGTTTGGGCGACCGTCAGTTCCGTCGGCGTTGCGGGGCCGAAAACCTTACACGATAGGCAACAGTCGTGCTCGCTTCGTCGCCGGTGTAATGCGACAGATCAGTGCGTGGTAAGCTAAGGAACCTAACCGCGCAGCCCACTGACTGTGACGTACACTGAAGAAAACATATTTTACTCTATGTCGCTTTCGTGCGGTAACCTATCTTCATCGAGCACATCAGCATGAAGGGTGACCACTGTGTCAATCATCCGCAAAAGAGACAGAGACGTGTCATTTCATATTACAGCATTTCAAAATGGCGGTCGATCTCGGTGGGAAGAGTTTCTCGATTCCGATTTCTATTGCGTTTTTCAGTAATATGCGCCGCGCGTTAGGCACTGAATCTTTACGTGCATAATCACAGACATGTATATTATCCGCATAAGTACAAAACAGCAACACATAGACCGGCCCTGTCATCGCCCTTTTATATCCCCTTTGTATGCCCCTTAATTGTAAATCATATAGCTCATTAAACCATATAGATGCTGGAGTTCGTCAATCCAACAGGTGGGGATCGTGTTTCTGCGCAAACCTATAGGCCAAACTATCCCCTTCTGAGAATGAAAATCCATTTTATCTCCTGCTCTGCCCGTTGGTGTTGCCCGAAAAATTATTTACCTTTGGCAAGCTATATCTCAAAGTACCAAAAGTTTATTTCTTAAGCTGGAGGAATTCCTACTCTCGGGTTATAAACACGAGAAGTCAGACACGTGATGTAGTGGACGTTTACATCTGGTAAAAGAAATTGGTTATATGCATGATCTGAATTCGCAACGCGGTCAACGGCATGTCACCAACGAGCAGGCCGTATTCTGCAAACAAAAAGGTAAGTAGCCTATACATCCTTTCCAACGACACAAGTTTAACATTCCTGACTCCATGCTTCGATCCCCGGGTTTATATCATGGCCTTAGGCATGATATAGACCATGATATAAACCTTAGGCTTATCATCCCTTAGGCATGTTATAATAGGATATAGGCATTCCACTTATAAAATACCCAAGGCATGATATAGACCCGAACACGCCAAACACACTTCAGATGAATTCTCGATGGCACACGGCGTAATGGCGTCGTTTGAGTTTCCCCAGCAGTTGCCACGTCGGAGCTATCATGATTATTCGCATCAACTAGACCGTATTTGCTTGGTTAATCACTAAATAAGCGATTGCGGCATTGAGTGAAATTGGATGGTTCGATTAAGAGATCAAGTCGAGTGTGCTTTGAGTTCGGCCCATCGAGAAGGAAAGGGGATAGGCTTTGTTCCGAACCGTAGTTATCTGCAAACATCTGGTCATCTAGCTCCAGGTCAATCGCATATTGCGAGCTTTGCCTCACTCGGCTGAGTTCTTGTCAGAATCACGACTATAACTTTAGTGTCAAGCATAAAAAATCTCAAATTGACACCGGTAAAATACATTTGGTGTCCGGCAGGAGAATTTATTTTGAATTGCAGTGATGCCTCGACCCATCACCACATTTGCAAAATGTATTAACATGATGCACTCTATCCCATGAAGGTTTGGCAAAGTGCTCATGATTCTCTGCGAAAGCAATCGTGACTGCTACTTTAAGAAGACCAAACTCAAGTACACTGCTTTATATATATCGAACCGCTCGTCACCGCGCTTCACATTAAATATCATCCTCAAAAATTCAACTTACCATAGATATACGCTACCAATGCTGACATATTTACCTATACAATTTTATCTAACAGTATATTTTGCAGAATGGCGTCTGATAAGCACGCTGTGCAACTGTGCCGAATAAATTCAGTGACAGTGAAGTAATTTTGATATTGGTTGCGGCTTTGGTGGTTTGTATACGTGACATCAAACATCAACACGGAACTGTTCTCTTGTGCAACAACCACCGCTGCTCATAGAAACCAGCCGGTGTCATTTGCCGATCGCGGTAAAATGTTCTTGCGTTGCTCAGGAACTCGGCCCGATGCAAAAAGAAAAATTAAGTAGATAAAGGCGATGACGAGTGCTGTGAGCAGGAACAAGGTCAGCACAAACGACAACAACGGCATGCCGAGGACAGTGCGTGGTCGGTCCTTAGCAGTCGAAGCGCCGGTGTCGCCATCTGTGAACGCACTGTGACCTGCAAACAAAGCAGTTCAAGCGTTAACGATTCGTCTGAGGCACGTATCTAGTGTTTAACGCCACGATATGAGATGGTCGAAAAGACCACTACCTCCTCACTAGGGCATCTTTTAAGTCCAGTGTCGCGTAGTGTCACTTAACTGGATACTAGCAGTATCTTAACATCAATACTGGTGTGCATTAACAATATGTAATGCTATCGCAATCTCAAAGAATAAAGATTCTCTGCCGCACATCAGCTGTTTTACGATCAAAACTAATGTGCTAATTTTTTACCGCTCGCGCAATATTAATGATCATGTGAAACGATCGGCGTTCCCCCAGGCAAACAGTGACATCGCACAGACATCTGACCTGCGTGCCTCGCGCCTCTGCCTTGGACACATGTCGGCGGATGAGCAGCTAGTGAGGCTCGTCCAGAGCATCATCACATCCAAGCACTCAATCTTTTTTCATGCTTTTCCAGCTTTTAAGAAACTGCTGAAGATGCAGATTGGTGGGTGAACGTGATTCATAAGCTTAATACATTCGCTTGAATATATGAGATCTTATATAATAGGTTCACAGGGAGGGAAAGACGCAGTTATCTGTCGCACTTGTTTCTGTGGGCACATGAACCGCGCCGTAGGGGAAGGAAGAGGAGCCGTAGTAGAGGGCTACGGTGTAATTTCTACCACCTGGGGATCTTTAACGTGCATTGACATCGCACAGCACACGGACGCCTCTTCGTTTTGCCTCCATCGAAACGCAGCCTCCGGATATCTTCGGCAACGAATTGAATACGTGATATGCACAAACAAGCCGTTGCTAAAAACATCATAGACACGTAATGTTTAGTTGCGTGTTTCATTCTCTTATGATGATGCTCAAAGCACTGCTACGCACGCATCATCATGTGGCATTTGCCTGCGAATGCTGAATAATTATGAATAAATTTATTTACTCAGCTGTCTCGGTTTCGACAACCGAGTGAAAAATATTTCATTGTTCTATATAGGTTATGGATAACAAAATAAATATAACAAATGCTTCTTCAGTCGAGATTCCGATCTCAGAGTCAGGCTAGCTGCAGCGTTGTACTAGTAAATCAAAACGACGAAGGAGCAATTATATCGCAGTTTTAATCCCTCATGTTTATTATATAGAACTGTGGTGTCATAGTCACGCTTCAAACTGGTACTGCGTCTGACGGAGCTGTTCGACGAAGCTTGTGGAAAGCATGATGAAGAGCATTATCATCAATACATTTCAAACATAAACCGACGTCGGCAGCTGTTCGTTGTCTTGATTGATGTCCTGTAATACAAGTGATTCTCTCCTTCTCTAAGTATAGTGCAGTGCTCAGCCTTCTAGATTCACCCATAGCTGGATAATAAAAATTCTAGGGGGAACTTTGGACCACTAAAGTGCGATTAGACGAAAGCCATTCCTCCCCTCTCCCTTCTCCAACAATCTGCACGCTGGCAGTGGCGGTGTCGGCTCCATCGGCAATCAACCGGCCCGTGCACTCCCCCTTCTCCTGCCCTGAACAGCCACAAGGAAGCAAGCAAACCTTCATTGCTCGCTGGTCTGAACCCCCCCCCCCCCTATGGCGCCTCTTTCTCTCTTTTTTTCCCCTCTCACCTTCCTCTCTGTCACCTGCCTTTGTGGAGAAGCATGTGTCCCGCCGGGATGCTGCAGTGGTAAGACGCCCGACTACTGTGCCGGAGTACCCGGGTTCGAACCCGACCTCGGCGGCTGCGTTTCGATGGAGGCGAAACGAAGAGGCGTCCGTGTGCTGTGCGATGTCAGCGCACGTTAAAGATCCCCAGGTGGTCGAAATTACTCCGTCGCCCTCCACTACGGCTCCTCTTTCTATCTTTCCACTTTCACTCCCATCTTCCTCCCTTCCCTTACGGCGCGGTTGCGGTGTCCACAGAAAACAAGTGAGACAGTTACCGCGCCTTTCCCTTCCTATAAATAAATTAATCAATCAATCAGGAGAAGCATGTCAGGTACTGCGCCTTTTCATTCCTGTAAACCTAATTGAAACGCCGCAGATACCTGCTGTACAGCATCTTCTGTATGCTGTTTGGTGCGGCGTTCGAGGAAGCGCCAAATGAAAGGCGCCGCACGGACGCCTGGAACCGACGCCCTGCATGACCAGCTTCGTATATGCGTAAACGAATCATGACCAGATTTGACGTATTGATGGCGTCATATCCGGTCACGACGTCATGACCAATGACGTCACAATAACCTCTGTCATTATCATCATCACTGTCACTATCACTATCTACCACTATCATTATCTGTCACTATATACCACTGACTAAAGTTCACTGGCAGCTTCAAAGGTAAACAGCGGCGGTGGTCTCCATGGCAACAGCGTTGGCATGAAGCTAGACAAACAGAACTAAGATACGTTTCTCACGTACACGACATGGCTGTCAGGGCAATTGACAGGTATAGTGTGACCGGACGCCAGGAGTGTGAGCCATTAAAAGATTTCGCCTTAATACAAATTTGATAATCACTCGCCGCGGTATGCAAATCCGTGAACAATGCATTACTCCCGTTTGGCCTCCCCTCGTCCTATATGTACGGCTTCTATTAGATTTAGATGGCCATTTCGCAAAGCGAGTTACTGTATCGTACTTTCAAATAAGATTACTGCGACTTTAATCGACGAATCCGTAGCATACAGATTTGTACTCTAGTTACCGCCTTAACTCTCAATTTTTTGTCGAGAGAATTGTGAATACTTCATTGTGAATATTTCATTGTGAATATTTTATACATCCCGGTAGCTTTTTCAATGGCCCTACGAAAAATTAGTGAAAATAGATCATTTTGCACAGTCGAGCCAGTTAACAGCGGCAGCGGATAAAAAATGTGTATCTACGGCTGAGCGTCCGCAAACAGCACAAGATATTTTATAAATTATCAGTAGTGCTAGCATACCAGTAAGATGTTTCAATTATTTGAAACGTACTTTTCAACTCAGTCGGTGTCATGAAATGTTCGGCCATCCCAGACACATCGAGGCTACCTTGTCCGCTTTGGGCCTTGGCCAATGAGCTTGACAGATCGACGTCCTGATGCCGACTGTTCCCCGCAGTTTCCGTCCAACGTGGGATCTCCTCCTCACCCACAGCCATCGACCAGTGGTCCTCTCTGGACTCTGGCACTGTGGCTTCGGTGCGTAGCTTCTTCGGCAGGTATCTCTCTCCTCCGTGGTGCTGGCCACCCCATGTGGTGGTCGTCGTGGTCGTGTCATCAAGGGCGACGTCTTGTGTGGTGGACATCAGCGATGTTTTCTTTTCTTCCTCACGCGCAAGCTGCTTTTCTCTTCGTCTTCAAACAAAGCGTGCCCAGTGTTGCTCGTCGCTTTTCTGAATTCTCGACCATTCAGCGTGTAAAATACAGAAGACTCAGATAACCTGAAATCGCTGCGTGGTATGGACCAACATCCCCACGAAATAGTCAACTTTGTCAATATGCCTGCTTCTGCAAAATTCGTATGACACCGATTCGCTGCAATAGGAATTTGTCTTATATATCATAAATAAAGCTTTGTTGAAAGCAGACTGGAGGTCGTGCATGCGCCAAAATCATATCAACGCCTACAATTTAAATCCTTAATTTTTTTTTCACTATTTGCCAGCACGGGGCCTTATCACTGTGAGTGTAATGCACGGACCGATTTTGTACTCCTTGTTTGTTCATAGACGTACTTACTGTAGGGCTGCTTGCTTCATACTGACAAATGGAGCGGCGCAAGGGCAAGGAAGGATCCTTCTTATTTTCCTATGGCCGTGTCTCTGCGCCATTTCATTTATCTGTTTGTTCATGCTCGAAGCGAGACAACGATTTAACTTTTTTTTGTCACGCACGATTCGCTAAGATATGTCTCGAAAGGTACGAGACACTTGTGTCCGTTAATTTCCACTATAGTGTACTACTATTCTAGTTGCCTATAATTTTCACAATGCTTCAGGTTGTTCTGATAATCTTTTTCGTTTTTATCTAGGTGCTTCTTCGTAGGATTTAAGTTGAGCGCTGACGAGCGTAACCGGCATTCTCACTTCGACGACCGACAGGCAAGCTTACTGCTATCGCCGGCGCCGAATTGCTTAGTTCTTTTGCGGGCGTAAGTCAACCCAATAAAAACTTTATTTTTGTGAAATACCATCGATTGTTACCTACAGCCTTGTGAATACCACGTGACAACATCAGCAGCCCTTATAGTGGCCAAGGTGCCCGTTAGATTACCAATAATGGAAATTCGTAACATCATTTCATATCAGTCGCGTTCGCCCTGCCATTAGGATATATCAATTTCAAGTCCGCCCACTCTCGTGTACTTAAACGGCTATTTCTTTTTAACTGTGCGCAGACCAATAATAGTTAATACTCGGACTTAACAACTGTCCTCCCTATCATATTTGGCGAAACCATAGTAAAAAGAACAAAGAAGCTTGGTCATATTGCCTCAGTCCCCTCATCAAATTCAGCCTTCCAGAGCCCTTGCATTCGTGTTAAACTTAGGCCATGCAACCTCGTTCATATAGCTTGTTTAAAACAGGACTTTACATGTAGAGTGGTAGCCTACGCTATCGTGTCATACTCTTGAAGGCTGTGCTTAAGTGTCCCTTATAAGTTTTTTTTTTAAATGTGTTTATCATCATTAGTTTACTGAACTAGAAGCACCTGGTGCTGCACATTGCAATGCCTAAAATAACTGAATACTGAAATTTGCGTGAGCTTCAATATGTATTATTGCATTTTCGATAAAACACGTTGACCAAAGATGCAAACACCTTATGAGAACTTGCAGTGAGCCTTATTTTTATAACTTTTGTTGCTGTTTTCCCGCGCCGTTTTTTATAATGGGTCACTTTAATTCAATTCTTTATTGTGCACACATCATATGAACCCGTCTCTACGCGTTAGTTTTATGTAAATCTAACGGCAAAGCAATATGGCTTTACAAGACAGCACAAAATAAACACACCTCAATAAGCAATCTCACCGTCATTGCCATCATAGAATGGCTAACAAGATTTCCTGCGTTCACATGGTAGCCACCTTGGCAAGGTTACACCAAATCGCTTATATCGTCACATGGCATTAGACGTCTCTAAGTCCCATGTCTGTCCTAAGTTATGATTTCGAGCAAATATTAAGACGTGCCATGTTCCGTATCACGCTTTAGCAGAATGCACTGAGCTCTATTAATCAAATTATGCGGATTGGCGCCGCTAAGAAAATTAGTTTTTAACTTTGTGTGAATCGGTAGTGTCTTATTTTGTGTTGAACATTTCGGCATGTATCCTTATTATGCGCAAACCACACACTGGTAAAAGTGAAAAATAATATATTAAAAGTTGATTAGGATCCCAAATTATTTTAGAAAACTAAAGACAGATGAAATTTAAGCAGGTGAGTAGACTTCCAAGAGTGATGAGTGGAATGGGATGTGTTCGTTGTAGAATTGGTCTAAATAATTTTTATCAAATGTCCAAGTTTTGTGTACAAGATAAAAAGGTGTTTCATTGTGAGATCACATCCATATTTTTCGCAGAGAGGTTTTTTTTTAGCATTATCAGTAAAATTTGTGTGTCAAATTTGTACGTCCAGTACGTACACGGCACAAAATTACTTTATGTAAACGCTCCCTATGCGTTCATGTCGTCCTTTCTCCTCTGATGGGTTTTACCGTGGATAGCGAACTTTTTTTCTTCATTTTTGCATTAACTCTGCAATTTATCTCTCATCCTTCTATGCACTAACTTAATGCAATCGGTGTAAGCAATCTGCATTTCGGATTTCGTCTTTCGAGCTTGCGCCGCACATAAGCCAGTCTTCTCGTTACCACCTTTCCCTAAGTGGCTCGTAACCCAGCTAATGTGTTGAGAATAATGTCTCCGAATGTAGGCTCAACTTCACTCAAATGCAGATTCAGGAAGTGCGTATAAATATACTGTTTTCGTGACACATATTTCGCCTACAGCTATATGGACAGCATAACATTTGGTGATATATATGGATGCTTACTCCGGAAGCCTCACTAACTTTTTTCCCATTTGTTTGAACTGCACACCTGACGTATTTTGCTGTTTTGAGGGTTCTGTATGAAGTTTACTGTAGTTGGTATATTTACCTCACTGTGATACGTATTTCTGTTAAATGTTTACGTGATGTTTGCTATTTTGCTTAAGTCTACCAGTGGTAGCAAGGGGTCATGTCCTTAGGCAATATTGGCGACGGCAGCGAGTATTCCCAGTTATTTTCATATATCTTCAAAAAGGAGTAGTAAACGCCTGACTGACTAGTGTTAATTACTAAACAATTATTTGGAAGTGCATTTTGTAAGTACGGAGTAACAGAGGTGTTTTGACAGAGATCTCATTTTCAGTACATGTGCACATGTTAGCATCACGCTACTGTTTGGAAGGGGTGGTTGATTTTCTCTACGTTGATTGCACATTCAGGAGGTTCTGCAAGCCTCAGCTAAAAGACACGAACCAAGGTTTTTAACTGTCTAATCTTTTTAGATATGGCAGACAGAGTGGTACATGTTTAGTAGGCATGCTTAATCAGATCTGCAGTGTTTTCTTGACAGACCTTTGAATATGTTATGGAATCTAGAACCTTTTTTATGTTATTTATGTGAGGGTCAAAAATTAGCTGTTTACCAAAAGCAATGCCAAAAACTGTATTAAAGTACGACCCGGCCACGTATTGAAACTAGGTGACTGACTGTGCGAATCCCCGCCGTGTGGTCGCTTTGATTCTGCGCAGCTGTCAGTCGATGTGCGGCCGCATCGGACACAATGACGCTTTGAAGGAAGCATGCTTGTTCGCACTAAGAGTGGACGACCCTGTACTTCTGAAGCACAGTCATGAGTTTGAACGAGGAGATAGCACGCATAGCTTCCAGACTTATAGTCGCAGCGCAGTGCCGGTTTCCCCGTGTGAGTAGGAAAGATTGCGCCTGCTATACAGCCTCTGGCTCAAGGACAAAGCGTCCAGCTGGCAGGCTGCTATGGGAAGAATGAGATTGACACAAACAGCAGCATATTACATCACAATATGAAAATGGCACACGCACTCGATATGATCAAAGATAAAATAAAAGAACTCTGTTTACACCCCGTGGACAGATCACACTACTTACTTTCATAAGTTTCCATTATGAACAACAGTCCAGTAACAAAGCAGCAATTTCGTTTTTTAGATAATTGCCGTATACCTTAAATTTCTGACCGAAATAATTCTGGCCTAGTTAGGGTTTCCTTCAACTCCTTTTAAAATGAGATCAATTCTCAAAATGTAAAAGCCTCATTAAACCGTTCTCCAATCTTAATTCCCCAATTTGTCCCTCCCCCGCTTTACGCAGAGTAGCATGTCAGCGAATACTCACGCCGCCTAAAATCTCTGTACTTCATTAAAGAGCTCTCTCACTCTCTGAGGTATACGCTGTTAAAAATAAAGTCACTTTTTGCTAATTACAATGCTTTAGGCAATGTTTTACCACGCTACAGATGTCTTTACAGTTTTTCTATAGCTTCATAAGCTTTCCTTTAGCTTGTTAGTAACCCTAGGCGAGAAAGGCAAAAACATGCAGTACACTGCACGTATGCCTCCCACGAAAAAAAAAGCAAGGAACATGAGCCATAACTACAGTTCTTCGTTTTCCCCCATTGCCATTGAGATTATCCATTTGTATGAATCGAGCTGCCAGGGTGCCCATCAATCTTGCTGTGGATTGTTGAAAGGAATACATAACTTCCTTCCATGCATATACTATTGGGGTACCTTACAGCTATAATCTGCAGGCTTGTCTGAATCAGAAATGCCTAACGTTGCGCTTAAATTTTTGCCGCTACTTTATTCTATCTTTCTCTAATTATGAACATTACCTTTTTCTTTTATCTACGTCCATTCCATACGTTGTGAGTCCGTACGTTTCTAATAAGGCAGGAATTGTAACGACCTACTTTTTGCGGCGGCATGTATATTTGCGACTAACCTTTGCTGATGCAGAACTCTGCAAGAATTTTTCTTTTGCATAATATAACCTGCCGAAGAGGTTGTTCTGCCTTGCGCCTGTATAATAAACAAGGCTTATTTTCTTAAAGAGCATAAAAGTATCCAAAAACCCGTGGAGTAACACGCAGAGGTTGCACATTGTGAAAATATCTTTATTTAACCGTCAAGAAAAACGTCTAAAATTGCACTTTTAGCCACCCGCCAAGCGGAGGAACTCTATTATGTCACACACCTGCGGCAACCGGTGTTAGCGTGGCTGATTCCTATAATACTAGGCAAAAAATATCTTCCGGATCACTACGAAGCTTCCATTGTGGCGTTGGTAGAATGCACATGCATCTTCTGGTCTCGTCCCGGGCCATAACCACGGCCACCACCGAAGACTACTGCGTAGACGAAGACCGCAGTGACGGCGACGAGGAGGACCATGACCACGAACAGTGAGACTGGCGAAGCGCCGAGGGAGCGCCAACGTCCTGCGGCCGCTGGCGAGCCGCATGCAGCATTCGTGACGCCGGGGCTGCCTGCAAACAATATGATTTTGGGCTTGTTCAGATGGATGATGAAAACGAAATGAAATGAGCAAAGATGAAGGACCTCGCTAACGGCCACAGTACAAAGGTTTATTCCAGTGGGAAAAGTGGTATCATTAGAGTGGACATTACCCAATGGATTGCATTATTCCTTCGCAAGTGATGGTCAATGGGTCACTGGCGTCTAGAAGCTAATCTACGCAACCAAAACATGCGTCTACTCGTCTTGGTACTTATGGTGCAGAAGTTTGACAGATTATAGAGAGCACCGTGCAAAGCTTAGGCTATCCAATTTTGACGGGACTGCTTAAGGATGAGTACAATCATTTAAAACGTTACTCTCAGTATTGCTTTGTTAGAGGCCAACTTGCTATTGTAATTACTGATAGCATCGCTGAGATGCAGTGGTCACATGCCATGCTAATGACTCAATTTTTCTTATGGTAACCATTGTTATTGATATCTTTGTGTAGTAAATTTAAATAACGAAACAATTTCTCCGAAATCAATAATCGCGACCATCGTGATATGCGTTAGCAATGTCGCAAGTTTCATAGAGTTATTAAGGCAAAGTGAACTGATGAGCGCTTAAAAGATTCATATAATTCACGAGTTTTTGTTATTTTTGGCAACAGGCGAGAGCGGTAGACTCGGACGCTTCAGTTGAAAGCCACGGGACTTTCCACAACAAATCGTAACGCAGGTCAAATTAGTGCAGTTAGGGAAACGCGGTTAAAGCATGTGTGGAGGCAAGCTGTAAATGAATCGGACAATACATATCACCTCAAGGTTTTACATGCGCCTTTGAACGGTTACCTAGGGCGTCTGATACCATGTACCAAACAACCCCGCTTATCTATGGCAAGCACATGCAGAGCCTGCAAACTTTCAGTTGAACGTGGGTCGCATACGCATAGACCATGAAGTGAATAATATTATCGGCTAGAAATAAACAGGTGCCTGTATTAGAAACTACATCCATCGGTGACATATAAGTCCACTGATATACAGTTAAAACGCATTCTAACAAAAATCGTTTTTACGAAAATCCCCATCTAATGGACGAATTTGCATTCCCCAGCAGGTGCCCTTTCATCAACCTGAATTAATCAACTTCGGCCAGAAAACACGGTATAATAGTTTTTCCTAAGTAAATGAGTAAATAAGCAGTGATTTATTTTATTTTTCTCGAGAAAGATTTTTCTCGAGCGTGCACTATAACGGCATCGCTTTGAAACATCTAAGTATCCTCGTCACGATAACAGCTTTATTTTGAAGAGGCTGCACGCCGCGCCCCTGCATGGAACAACTGACTCCATAGTCGATGGCGCTTCCCATACCGGCTTCGAATTCTCTTACTTACCAGATTCCACCAGGAAAGGCAGCGGTTGCTTTCGTTCTTTCAGATTAAAGGGAAGCTGCACCGGTTTTAGAGTTCGACGAGCCATGTTCAAGAAAAAACAAGCAGAAATACCATAGTGCTATCGTGCCTGGGCAGGAAAACTGATCGGTTCGCTGTGACGCGGTTTCGAAACTCAGTCGTGGCTGGGAAGGTTTTTAGGCGTAGCAATCGCAAGGCACATGCGCAGTACCGCGTTTGCGCAGATGAATGACCTTGGAGAATGAAGACGACGTTCTTTTCTGCAAAATGCGAAGTTCAAGGTCAAATGTTCAGACCCAGATCCCCTTGACGTTTGTCATGAAAGAAGTCGAGCTTCCGCTCTAAAAATCTGATGTTAAAAGGTTTGCTCATTACCTGCCATTTACAATAAAGATGCGCCTACTTCCGCACACAACAAAATTGGAGCGGCTGCTACGAAGCAACGTTGAGTAACGGAAGTTATCATGTATGCTTAGCGGTCGAGCCGCAAAAACAAGTTACGGACATATATGCTCCGCCTCTAAGAGTATGACACGATAGCGTAAGCTATCACCCAACACATACAGCCCCACTCTAACCTGTGCTGTTCAAAATGAGTATTCGCTATGGTCAGGTTGTTTTCTTGAAAAAACTCTACTAGCCTCTGCCCAGCTTCATTTCACTCACCAAGACCGAACTTGCCTGTGATTTCGGATATTTCTTCACTCCCAACCTTAGGATTCCAGTCTCCTATGAGAAAAACAACGTCTGATGATGTACTGCCTAAAAGGCATTGCAGGTCCGCATAAAATCTCTCAACGTCAGCTTCTTCAGCAGTAGTGGTTGGTGCATAGACTTGGATAACTGTTATGTGGAAAGAGTGACCTTGGATCCGAGGTGAAGTCATTTGGTCGTTTTGGGGGTTGTACCCTAGCACTTCTTTGCCAATTCTTCTGTTTACTATGAGAGCGACCCCATTCCTTCTCTTGGATTCGCGCCCACAATAAAAGACATAATGGTTGCCGGAGTTAAATTCTCACATTCCGGTCCACATGCGCTCGTCGATACCCAAGATATCAATGTTCTCGAGCAGGGCATCCTGAAGAGTGAAGTTGAATGGGCCTTAGCCAGCCTTGCTAAGAACAAACCTAGCGGAATTGATGACATTCCAGCTGAGTTGCTTCTAAACCTCAACCATGATGCTGTTAACATTCTGCATACATTATGTCAGAAGATTTGGACAACCCTGCGGTGGCCACAGGATTGGAGGAGGTCAGTTTACATCCCCATTCCAAAGAAAGGCAGTGCCAAAAATTGTTCCAACTATCTCGCGATTGCGCTTATTTCGCACGCTAGCAAGGTGATGTTGAAAATCCTCCAAGGTAGGCTGCAGCAGTATGTTGATCGGGAGCTTCCGTGCGTGCAAGCTGGGTTTCCCCAAGGGCAGATGAACTAGAGACCAGATTGCCAACCTTCGCTGGATCATGGAAAAAGCAAGAGTTCCAGAAACCCATCTACTTCTGCTTTATTGATTATGCGAAAGCGTTTGACTGCGTAGGTCACAGCAGATTGTGGCAAGCTCTTCAAAGATGGGAGCTCCAATTCACCTCATCTGTCTCCTCAGGAACCTGTATGAATTGCAAGAGGTCACAGTCAGAACTGGGCATGGTCTTACTTATGGGTTTACGATTGAGAAAGGAGTAAGACAAGGCTGCATACTGTCGCCCTGCTTATTTTTCCTATATGCAGAGTGCATCATGAGGAAAGCCGGTCTGGACGAGTCTTCAGCTGGAGTGAAGATTGCTGGGAAACCTATCAACAACCTTAGATATGCGGATAATACCACTTTAATGGCAGAAAGCAAAGTGCAACTCCAGAGACTTCTGATGCGCGTACAAGAAGAGAGTGATAAGTTTGGGCTTAAACTGAACATTAAAAAGTCAAAGATCATGGCGTCTTGTCCTGTCAAGTCCTGGAGCATCAAGGGACAAGAAGTGGAAGCTGTGACAGATTTTCTCTTCTTGGGCTCCAAGATTACCCCGGAACAAGACTGCAGCCATGAAATTAGGAGACGCCTGCTTCTGGGAAAGAGAGCCATGGTTAGCCTTGACCGCCTAGTAAAGAGCAGAGATAATAGTCTGCCAACCAAGATCCGTATAACTCGTGCTATGGTCTTTCCATTTGTGATGTATGCATACGAGAGTTGGACTGTGAACAAGGCTGATCGCCGACGAATTCACGCGTTTGAATTGTGGTGCCGGCGGAGACTCTTGAGAGTTCATTGGACTGCCAGCAGATCACATCAGTCGATATTGTCGACCATAAACCCTGAGTGCTCATTAAAGGGTCAAATTCTAAAGTTAAAGCTCAGCTACTTTGGTATTCTGATCAGAAGAGAGGAGTCGCTGGAGAAAGATTTGATATTGGGAAAGGTTGAGGGTTGCCGGAGAAGGGGTAGGCAGTGAATGCGATGGTTAGATGGCACCCTCGAGGCGCTGCAGATGAAGTTATGTGATGTTAGAAAGATAGTGAGAGACCGGAAAGCGTGGCGTGACATGGTCCATAGGGTCACGAAGAGTCGGACATGACTGAACTGATGAACGTGCCTGCGTGGCCTAGAGGCAACGTGATATCAAGGGACCTCGAATGCTGATTCTGATATCCCCTCATGAGAAATGAGAGGCCCGAGTTGACAGCTCCTGCAAAAGGTAATGGCAGTCTACCCTAAGTCCATTTAGTGCTCGGCCATGTCAGCTGCCAGCTACCGCCTGCCAACTCCATGTTCGCGATTGTGATACCCAGCTTTAGGTAGCAGAATGAAGTTATCTTCAATAAATGTTTGGTAGAAACATTTATTTATAGAAAAAAATGCATTTCAATGTCCATGTCCGCTAAACACAAGTCTGCACTGTGTCGCTGACGCGTGGCTTCATTCCTTTATGAAAAGCTAGCGTGATGTCGAAGAACACAAGACTATTTCCGGGGTTCACTCTACACGCATAACCAGCATAAATGTTTGCTAGAAATTTCATCCTGAACATTGCACACCGCATTTTATTGTCCATCTCCGCTAAACACAAGTCTGCACTGTGTCGCTGACGCGTGGCTGCATTACCTTATAAAAAGCTAGCGTGATGCTAAAGAACACAAGATTATTTCCGGGGTTCACCCTACAGACATAACCAGTATCTATGAACGCTCACAAAATTGCTGGTCGTTGGCGATGATCACCTTTCTGCTTTTTTTAGGGTACATTGGAGGTCGCCTACAGTCAAGAAATCTTGTCCACTGCTTTGAAGCAACCCAGTGAAAACGTGAAGCAACCCAGTGAATTCAACAACTTTTATTGAATTGATAAAAATATAGTTTCTTTTCTTCTAGCTCTTTCTCTCTCTCTCCATTGACTGAAAAAATAAAAAATGACATCGGAAGTGGTCAGCGAGAGCATCTGTGCTCCAAACCTGAAATTACGACAGAGTTAAGAATTGACTGTCTTAGTGAGTACAACGCGTCATTGCCGCACTTTACGGTTACTCTAAACCCCCGGCGCTCTTCATGCGACCAGTTTCGGTTTGACGCGAAACAAAAATAGTATATTAATTCACGCGGCCTGGCATTAGCGAAGAACTTTTCTTAGTTTCAGAAGCTGATGCGGCATCACCTTGTCCACGCCGTCGAAATCCCTGTTAGTATTAACCACCAAATGGACTCATTAAAGTTAGATCATTCTGTGTGAATAGCTACATAATTAAATCCGTTTTACATTAAACTACATCCATTATGAGAAAGAGTGTTTTCCTGAAAATATTTTTTTTAAACGCATTGCGATATAAGACTTCGACGCAACTGCATCATTTATTTTTCAGAAAATAGAGATAGCATTCCACGCGACAATTAGCATTTATAGCTTATTATACCGAAACAAGGGACACGGCCTCTCGATGGAAGCGCACTAGGTGCGGCCTGCTACGTCGTCCGAAACCGGCGGGAGGCGCCTACTTCCAGTCGCCACCGCCGCGGCGCCACCATTCTGGGACAGCCGCGCGCGGAGAGCTGCGCCTGGCTGCGCTTTGAGGGAGGCGTCGGCGTGGTAGAAGCTTTTTATTTTAAGGATATAAGAGCTCCGCTTCACACAATTTGGCAGCACGAATTAGTATATACTGTCATGTCTAGTGTGACCATGTCAGCACATAGCGCTTGCTCAGCAAGGATTTATACTGCAGTGTGCCCCGAAACACTTATAGTGCCGGTGGTTCAAGGCCACTCGATTTGAGAGCTCGCATTAACGTGATGTTGCATTCGGATCCAGTTGTTTGTCACATGAAAATGGGACCCGGCTGTGAACAATTCGAAGTTTTTCAGCTGCCATGGTAGCCTAATGCCTAACCACCTAATTAACTATGTCGCAAATTCCGTATGTCATTTTCATACCATTTACTCATTCCTGCATACAGCTTTTATACACAAATTGATGTCAACCTGTTCTAAGCTGCCAGCGCTATCCAATAAAAAAATGTCCTACTATGAGCAACCTCTGTGAAAATGCGACTTGTAACCAACCTTTCTATCTCATTCTGACAAATGCTACGGTGAAAATATGAAGATGTTTATTAGGTTAAATCTAGATGATAACCTGGAATCTTCGACTCAGTTGGTGACCTTAACCTTTTACGCCAGAACGCTATCCGTCATGGCTTCCCGCATTTTGCATGACCGAACAAAGTAAGCGCGCTTTATAGAACCGGTCTGCCTCAAGGTGCTACGTGTATGCGCCGAAAGCTTTTATTACTACCTTTATTCGCTGCTCGCAAACCCATACATTTTTTTCTGGCTCGCAATTTTCAATGGAAGAACGCGCATCGAGTGCTCCTGTTGTGAAACTCTTAGCTGCGATCACAAGAATGTTCACGCTTCAGAGCGCAACTGCAGCCGAGATTCAGCGAGCAGCCGAGTACGCTTATTTAATGGCCACACAAAATAAGGATGAAAATTACCAATCGCAGAAGACCTTTCTTAAAAGAGGTTTACGCCATAGCCATAAACGCCGTTCCACTGCTGAGTTGACATTTCCAGCCCAGCTCGCTATCACTGTGGGCAGCAACTTAGATATCTTGCATAGCGCCTTAGCATGGGCACGATCATTGTTTTTATAGATTAGCTGCAGGTACTGTGTACATTGAGAAAACAATGGTAAAATCCAAAGTTTACACAGCTTGCTACTTCGCTGGACCTCTTCAGACTTCATCATCCTGTTAATGAAGGTGCTCGTAAGCTGACAAAGCTTGATTACTTCCTTTGCGGGGTACATCAAGCCTCCATTGTCCTTGGTTTTGATTAACCTGTAACTGGTCCAGTTTACTCATATTTCCGGCAACAGGCTCTTGCATGACTGACATGTCGCCTCAAAACCATTACCAAATATCGCATAAATTAAGCAACAACCTGGCAGTGATAAACAAACCTTGGGCTTCTTAAGTCTCCTTGAGGAGCCTCGTTAGAGTGCCCGCACTTTGCTACCTGCTTATTCAACGTATTCTCTAATTGCTGCCTCTGTCGCATAACATTAGAATGCAGCCTTAAGCCACCGCATTATATGAAATAGCACCCTACACACAGCTATAAAAAGCCCCTCTTTACCGAAGCCGTACGAACGTGCCCTATAGGAGTACTGTGTGCCTGGCTTGGGATCTAAGGATCCCGCTTTCAATAATTCCCATTTCACTCTTACATCTTATTGACTCTCTCTGGTTTGGTAGCTCCTGCCACATTGAACATGTCATGTGTTCTCATTGCGCCAAAGGTGTCTGGCCATATCACCAACTAAAGTGCCTCTTACCAGAGAGTTTTTTTCCGACTTTCCGCCGACAGGGCGGGCGCCGAATTTTCTGTGGAACTTGGCTTTTCATTTTATCGCATCGGCTCAAACAGTCTCAAGAGTATAAACAAATGTTGTATACAGGCTACTTTGCTTGCAAGGCCATTCAGACTAGCGCGGCAAAGTTTAGAACAAACTGCATGCTTATATAAAAAACCATTCCTAGCTTTTTCTGATATGTCCTCGCAACATAACCTGCGAGAAAAGCTTCTGGTGCTACCTCATCGTGTTCATCTGCTTCAAAACACATCGTTAAAAATCCTATTTCACTGGCTAGCACCCTAGTAACTAAATAGGTTAAAAAAACGTGAAGGACACACAGGAAAAGAGGACGACACAACTAGCGCGGTTGTGCCGTCTTCTTCTCCTATGTTCCCGTCACGTTGTTTGCACGGTTAACCTATAATTAATCACCAACAAGTCCAATCTGTTGTCCCATGTAGCAAATTCAATGGCAGCTGATAGGGCATCATGCTTCAGCATCTGGACTTTTTAACCTCAGCGCCGCTTTCATTTCAGAGGAAGCGAGTGCATTTCCACTCCTCGCTGCTGTCTTTGCCTGAAGCGAGCTCAGCAGATAAAATTAGAGGGTCTGTTAGATGTCTCTAAAGCGGAGGACGACGAAAGCCTACCCTTCTCCTATCATTTGCCTCTCATCGTTTGCCACAGTTCGTCATTTCAAGTTGTCGTTTGATATATTGGTCGTTTCCCAGTCATGATGAGTATGCCTGCGTAGTCATTGTAGCCCTTATCACTCATAACTAAGCAGGTTACTCATTTAGAATCAGCAGTGGTCATTACGTGCCGTCGTTTCACATACTGGTAATTTTGTAGTCATTAACAGTAATGATGAGTCATGCCTAGCTATTATACTCATTACCACACATCGCTAAGCACTTTTACTCATTTCTAACCCATTGCGGTCATTACATGTCGTAGTTTGATATAATGGTCATTACAAATTATTTTAGCCATTATTAAACATTATTAGTCATTAGCATTAGTAATTACCTCTATCAATGTCTATAACTTTTATTGATTACCTATCACCATCAATCATTTTCATTCTTAATCTCCCTCCTTCCATGTCCGCTTTGGCGACTGACACACCAGTGCATAGATGTGACGCACAGATTACAGGCACAGCTTTTGCGCACAGATTTTCGCTCCATGAGCTTAGAACGGCTTTCGCCTTCAAACACAAACGCATCCCTTCTCAACGTTAACGTGCTTTCACACGCGCACACAAAAAAGTTTGCGTTTACCACGCAGACGCGAGGCGAACGCGCCTAGAAAGGAAGCACACCGCGCGCTCAGAGCCGGCGATCCCCGAACAGTGGCGCCCTCAGCAGAAATAGCGGGCGCAACTGTAAACTCCCCAAGAACACGCTTGCCCATTGACGGCGGCGCGACGCAGCAGGCCGCACCCAGTGCGCTTCCATCGAGCGGCCGTGCAAGGGAAGTAAAAATTGCTATCGCAGTGCTAAAACAAGTACTTCAAGCACCTCATCACATTCTGCGTACCTTGTTTCACAGTGTAGAACCATTGAAAGAAGATAGTGTAATGAAGCGATTTAGATGGTTTGCACAGCACTACATTTTACGTAGCAGCTACGACGGCCAGCGTTCAAAGCGACAGCTCGAGCTTCGTCCTCTTTGTCGTCTTCACTTCTTTATCGTCATCGGCGCGCGACGCCTCTGGTTTCCTCTTCTTTCTCCTTTCCACGGCTTATGTATCTCTCTTAAATACTCCCCCTGTGAAAAAACGCCATCCTGGCGGATTAAGCGGAGGTCACGTTGGAAGGGTGATGGTATGGTTTGAGGCGATCAAGGTGGACAATTTCACGTCCTCTTAGGCGATGATCTGCTGATCGCGTGAGAGGCTCTGTAAGGTAATTAACCGGAGAAGTTTGCTTAAGCACACGATAGGATCCCTGGTATCGACTCAGAAACTTGGGCGACTGGCCTGAAGTAGAAGAGGGCATCCATAGCCACACCACCGAGTCTGGACGATAACCAGTCGGCGGTCATGATGGTCCGGCGCAGTTGTTTTTCTGATGGTACTGATTTCGAGCTGTGATTTTTTGTGAGATCTGATGGCTCTCTTCGGCATAGGCAGCGGATTAAGAAATGGGTGTCAATTCGGAGGCGTCGGGACGGTAGGATGGTGTTCATTGTGCAAGAAGGTTCCCGGCCGTACAGAAGGAAATAAGGCGAGAAACCGGTAGTCGCTTGCGTAGCAGAATTGTAGGCGTAGGTTATGAGTGGTAACACACGGTCCCAATTTGAGTGGCTGGATGAAACATACATAGCTATCATGTCTCCGAGGGTCCGATTAAATCGCTCGGCCATTCCATTTACCTGCGGATGGTAGGCAGACGTCCTACGATGAACAACACTGCACGCCTGAAGACGGGCTTCTACGACATCAGACAAAAACACGCGACCACGGTTACTAAATAATTCCTGTGGCGCAACGTGACGCAGGATAAGGTTCTCAAGGATAAACACAGCTACGTCACGAGCAGTTGCAGCTAGTAAAGCAGCAGTTTCAGCATATCTGGTCAGATGGTCGATGGCAACAATGATCCACCTGTTGCCGGCGGAGGAGCAGGGAAGAATCCCGTAAAGGTCAATTCCAACAAGTTCAAATGACCGAAGTGGACACGGAAGAGGCTGCAGGGGAGCTGGAGGCCGTGGTGGGTTCTTGCGACGCTGACAGTCGATACAGGAGCAGACGTTCTGGCGAACAAAACGATATATGCCCTTCCAGTAGTAGCGATGACATAGGCGGGTATATGGTTTCAGGAATCCAGCATGGCCGCATTGTGGCTCATCGTGACAGCTCGCGCAAATGACTGATCGCAGATGTCGGGGAATACAAAGCAGCCATTTTCGACCATCATGGAGGTAGTTTCTGCGGTAAAGGAGGTTCTCACGTATAATAAAGTGATGGGCTTCACGTCGGAGAGCTCGAAAAGGGTGGCACTTTAGTTGGTTGGCCAGAACGTTCATGAGTGCAACAATCCGGGGATCTTTGCGCTGCTCAGATGCCATATCCATGTTTTCAAGAGAGAAAGACGTGAGTCCGGTTACACGTGTGGTCCAGGGTCAGAGGTCGCAGAGGAGCTCGAAAGGGCGTCTGCGTCAGAATGCTTGCGGCCAGAACGATAAAGGAAAACGAATGTCATAGTCTTGTAAACGGAGAGCCCAGCGGGCGAGGCGGCTGGACGGATCTTTGAGGGACGACAGCCAGCACAGAGCATGGTGATCGGTGATGACATGGAATGGCCTAGCATATAAGACTAAATTTAGTGATGGTCCAAACAATTGCCAGACATTCTTTTTTTGTTACTGTTGGTCTCTGCTTTGGTAAGGGCACGACTGGCGTAAGCTACGACGTACTCAGGGAAACCAGGTTTGCGCTGAGCGATAACAGCACCGATACCGATGCCGCTGGCGTCTGTGTGGAGCTCAGTATGAAAGCACGGGTCGAAGTGCATGGGTGCATGGTCGACCCGTGCATGGGTGGGGATGCCAGAAGTCGGCGGAGCGTTGTAATTTTGCATCACATTCAGGTGACCAGGTCGAAAAGTCGGGGCTTCCCGCAAGAAGCTGAGTCAAGGGGGGAATAATTTCGACAAAAGTTATGACGAACCGACAGAAATACGAGCAAAGCACTCTAAAGCTGCGCAGTTCTTTTAGTGAGGTGGGCCTGGGAAATTCCGCCACTGTACGAAGTTTGGCAGGGTCCGGCAGGACTTCGTCCTTGGGCACGATGTGGCCGAGTATCACCACCTATTCAGCAGCAAACCGACACTTCAAGTTTAGCTGCAAGCCTGCAACGAACAGACATCAAAGAACACTCTCGAGGCGATGATGAGATGGAAAGTCCTTCGAGAAGATGACATCATCTAGGTAGCAGAGACATATCTGCCATTTCAACCCGCGAAGGATGTTGTCGATGATGCGCTCAAATGTGGCTGGAGCGTTGTACAAACCAAAAGGCATGACAGTAAATTCATATAGACCGTCTGGCGTTATGAATGCGGCTTTCTGTTGGTGTACTTCAGCCATTGGCACCTGCCAATAACCAGAGCGGAGGTCCATCGAAGAAAAGTATTCAGAACAGTCAAGAGCTTCGTCGATGCGTGGGAGGGGATAAACGTCCTTCCGAGTGATCTTGTTGAGCCGACGGTAGTCGACGCAGAACTCAGTCGGGGCGTACTTCTTCCTTACTAGAACGACGGGTGAATCACACGGGCTGTGAGAAGGCTGAATCACTCCGCGCTCGAGCATGTCACTCACTTGGTCATTGATGACGCGGTGTTCAGCTGCTGAGACTCGGTAGGGGCGCTGACGCAGTGGTGCGTGGAGGCCGGTGTCGATAAGATGGCGAACCGCGGTTGTACGTCCAAAGTTTGGTGAGAGTCGAAGGAGGCGCTGAATCGTTGAAGCAAGGCGACGAGCTCGTTGCGTTGGGTAGGCGGCAACGATGCGTCGACAGAATGGTCGAAAATATCAGATGTGGTCGAGTCGGTGACTCCAGTGGGAGGAGTGAGGGCGGTAATGTGATGCACTGTAGGTTCTTCAATAACACTAGAGGCGTCGGCAGGATCAATAATATCGACAGTGCCAAGCGATTCTTCTCGTAGTAACGTCATTGGAAAAGGCAACGGGTTGGCGACGTACAGAACGCTAATACCACTCGAAATGTTTAGCACGGCATGCGGCAGCAGCACATATTTTCGATGAACACAACGGACGGACGGTGTGTACATTACTGTAGCGTCATTGATGGCGTCACGTTTCATAGGCACAAGAACAGAAGAGTAAGCAGGGACAGTGATGTCGTCGGCAGCGAAAATGGGCGCAGCTGGCGCAGGGGTTGTGTGTACGAGAGTGTCACAAAGCGGCAACAAATCAATGTGAGCACGTGCGCGGTCGATGATGGCATGATGCTCGGACAAAACTTCCCATCCGAGGAGGATTTCAAGAGAAGAGTGAGCGAGTGCGATGCATTCAATAACGTAGGAGAGCCATTGTATGATGAGCCGTGCGGTGCACGCATCAACTAGTCGAATCGTTTCGGCGCTCGCGGTTCGCAATGAAATATCGGGGATCGGCGTCGTCACTTTTCTAAGTTTGCGGCACAGATTGCAACTGATCACAGACACCGCCGCACCAGTGTCAACGAGCACATCAACAGCAACGCCTTCGAAGAAAACTTCAATAATGTTTACAGGGCTTGACACATTTACTAAGAGAGCAGTTCTTGCCTCCGGAACTGCGGCGCCTTTTTTTCCAGCTGAAGGGGTGGTGATCGCCGGGTCATAGGAGAGCGGGACCGACGGCGGGGAAATGGCGACCGGTGGGCATATGAATCGGAACGTGTCGGAGAGTGATGCGAAGGCGGACGACCGGACTCAGCTTCTGCAAAAGGCGCGTCGTAAGCTGGAGCGCGCCCGTAGTCATAGAAACGGGATCCACGTGCGCAGCACCACCGTGCCACATGGCCAGCTACATCGCAGATGTAGCATATAGGGCAGTTATATTGTGAGCGCCAGGGAAGCGGATTGCGGGTACCGGTGCGAGGCCGAGCAGGTGGCGTAGGTGGCACTGGATGCACGAGCTGCCGGTGATTGAAGGCGTGGTTTGGGGGCGCGTATGTTGGCTTTTCAGGCGGTTGGCGGCTTGCCATTTCGGCGTACGTCAGCGGAGCGGCCACCCTAGGGGGTGGTTTGGTACTTGGCGGGATCTCGGCAACTTGTTCCTGGATGACACGCTGTAGAAGAGGCGATCGAGATGAATAATCTGGCCGGCTGGTAACCAGGGACAACTGTAGAGCCACCTCTTCCTGCACAAAATGTTTTAATTGCTGGAGAAGCGCTTGGTGATCCTGAGAAGCACCAGTAATATCCAATGTGGACAGTGTTTCATCCGAAGAAATGGCACGGCGCGTCATGAGACGCTGTTTGCGGAGCTCATCACAGCTCTGACAGAAAGAAATGACGTAAGAAACGGTTTGGGGGGATTTGGCGGCGAGTATGGGGAATGCGTCCAATTCAATTTCTTTGAGAGCATGCTTGATCTTCTGTGCTTCAGTCATGGATGGATCAAGACGTTTACACAGGTCGACAACATCCTCAATGTAGCTTGTGAAGTTTTCACCTGGCTGCTGGATCCGAGAACACAACCGTTGCTCGGCGCGAAGTTTCCGAACAGCGGAGCGGCCGAAGACCTCCGTGAGGCTAGTTTTGAGTGCTGCCCAGGTTGAAATGTCAGCTTCGTGGTTTGGGAACCACAAGCTGGCGACATCACTTAAATAGAAGATGACGTTGGTGAGCTTAACGGGGTCATCAGCACCCACACGCTCGTATGTAGTCAGCCAGTCCTCTACCTCGGTGTCGTCCGTGCCGGTGAAGATAGGTGGCTAGTGCTGCCGCACTGCTCCCGAGCAGATGATAGTGCTGGGAACAAGCGGGCCAGACTGGATCGGGGCGTCTGTCATGATGGTAGAGCCGGGCAAAGTTCGACTGCGGAGCTCCAGGTTGGGAACAGGCGACACCAAGGGTAATGAAGCGGTTTAGATGGTTCTCACAGCACTATATTTATCTTACGTAGCAGCTACGATGGCCAGCGTTCGCAGCGATAGCTTGAGCTTCGTCCTGTTTGTCGTCTTCACTTCGTTATCGTCTTCGGCAGGTGACGTCTCTGATTTCTTCTTCTTTCTCCTTTCCACGGGTCATGCATCTCTCTTATAATGGACACACAATATGAAAGAGCATTGTACAAGGGTAAATGAGGGGAGGGAGGGGGAGTACGCAAGCCTAGCCAACGTTTCGACAAGTGGACTTGTCTGGGCCCAGATAAAGACAACTCCGTTTGTAGAAACTTTGGCTTACGGGAATTCCCTCACTTCTGTGGTGTGAGGTTCCCTTTAGGTATTAGTACCTGCATTTTTTTTTATGTGTTGGAAAGTGAATTTATAACTGCAGTACAATTATTGCATAGCATTTTGGAAAGTATCTGCTTTGTTTAAACTAAAAAATGCACAGAAATTAGCTGCATAATTAAAATACTACTCCTCGTGGTAAATTTTAGCTCAGTTGAAAGCACTTGGCTGGATCAATGGTTGCCTAAAACATGCACCTGATGGAATATAAGAGAAGACCATAAAAAGGAGGCCAGAACATATGCTATGGCAACATCGGTCATTACAACTTTATGTTTCAATTTATTTTATTCAAGCCGAAACGAGAAGGGACTATACCAAAAATGATTCATATCTGTATACCACAAAATTTGTGTTCAACCTTTAATACCGCCACGCTATGGTGTACTTCAAAAATGTTCATCACACAAAAGAAGAAATGAAATAGCAAGCTGCTTTGTCTCCTGTAAACATGGAAAATTATAATGTGTTACGGGTGCCGAGAGGTGGCCGATTACATTCACATGTGCAAGACATAAGCTGTCCACGTTGACGCGTTTGCATAAGTCAACGACTTCAATATAGCAGATGAAGCTTTCGCCCACCTGCTGCGATTGTTCACGCAAGCGCTGCTCAGCAGGAAGTTTTCTGGCATTTGAAGACCGAAGACCTTTGCGAGCTCTGTTCTGAAGACAGCCCAAGTTCCGGTGTACCCTCGTGGTTCCGATTCCACAGACTAGTGACACCGGTTAGCCGTCCCATCTATTGAGGGGAATACCCCCGTTCGTGTGATGTGAGCGAGTCTTGAACCGATCGTGCTAATCGACTCCGCTGAAGATAGCCGGGTCCCGCTGGCGAAGGGAGCCGGCACAGATGACAGTCGGGCACGCTGGCATGGCTTTGTGCTGCACGTCATCAGGGATCACAGGTGCCGAGAGAGTAAGACTACATACCTCCAGGCCAGATGTCGTTACCCGATTACTCTACCAAATGTCTGGGACCAAAGTGGTAGGGACGACAGAAATCATGCTCAGACAGGCGTAGCCCTGCGAACACACATGAAGTGATATCAATTCCGCTCACTAGACCTTTCATAGGTTCTTCGTCTTCGCAAGAGTGTTTATCGTTACACTCCAAATGATTTCAATTGATAGAGCTTTCTTTGTTGGTGGCTATAAAGTGTCTCTAGCAGTAGGTTCCCGTCTTCTAACTTCTTAATATTGCAGCCCGGGCCTATAACATCAGTTAACGTCATAGTGATGAGAAAGGCGGACACGAGTCGCGCAGGTTTTTTAGCGTCTTCACTGTGGAATCACTGAAAACGTGGAAAGTTTGTTTCGTCACACACAAAAAACATAGTTGTGGCCTAGCTCTGGTTAATCATTTCTGAATTGTGATAGCAGTGGCGGGAGCATCTTTTGCCTGCTACATTATTCCCCTATCACGCCCTATCAGTGTAAGGTGCTACATTTTTGGGGACACTTCAGCTCATTCTTTAAGTGTATGACGCGAGAGCGTAAGCTATCAACCTACATATAAATGAGAACTGTTCAATGCTGTTGAACCGAATGTGGAGCGAAAACATTCGCTGCCTGTGACCTAGCGTTCTTTCGTTTCTTTTTCTACTTCTTCTTCTTCTTGCGGCTGTTCAAGGTCAAACGTGGCCCTTCCCGGGACGCGTATTGCCAAACCATATCCCGTAGGCGCAACTGGAGCAGACGACACTCTGAGCGAGTTAAACGGCGATTGTTGCTGAAAGGTCTCTAAGAACGCAACCTAAAGGTAACATAACTCACTGTAAACGACGATTGTTGCTCAAAGATCTCTCTGAACGCGACCTAAACGTACATACACTCAGTGACGCGGGAAATGATAATGAGGAATGTAATTGCTGAGTGTAACAGTAGTCATGCTGATTTCTTCTGAAAGTCTCTCTGAACTCAACCTAATGGTAACATACACTTACTGAAGGCAGGATATAATTGCGGTGAAGGCAGTTGCAAAAAAATATTCAGGAAAAAAAAATTACGACACAGGAGCCGAACAGAAGTTTAAGTATCATCAGTGCACAGATGAGTGATGTTGATCCATTGAGCCACCAAAACGACGGGAACGATGGCCTTTAAATGCGTTGTTATTCGTTTAGACCCTATATACACTATTTCTCGCCAGGTGGGGCTGCTCAGAGGAATCACGTGCCAAAGCATCGTCTGTTCGAGTGCTCCTACGGGATATGGTTTGCTAATACGCTCGGGGAGGACGACGCGATAGGCCGAAACGTGGGTCAGTATTGCTATCGCAATAAAAGTTGTTGTCTCTGTGCGCCCCTTTTTGGCCGGCATGAGATCATTAGAAAGGTATCCGGAAGACATAAGAGAGTGTGATTATCGGCCACGGTGGCAGCCGCCCATCATGGAGCGCAACAAGAGGACGGGACTGGGAGCATTGGTAAAAGCCCTGCCTAGTCAGCTGTGCACTATAATTGTAATCAAATATACTGCATACCTAGCTATACATGCATGGTTAAAGCGCGCTGCCAGGAAAAAAGAAAACAAAAAAAATAGGAGGAGAAGGGACAGTGCCGAGAAAAGGGATACTAAAGGGAAAGCTAGAGGGGACGATAGGAAAAGGCGACTGCTGTTTCCTCCAAGTCAGGACAGGCCAGAGGTACCGTCTATAGGAAGCGTGGACCAGACTAACGCGCTGCCTGCAGCGAGAAGTCTTAAAGGTCCAACAATCCGCAGCCGCCCAACCGCCGGGATCCCTTTTTTTCCCAGACATGGCTATACTATGCACAGGTAAGCGTTGGTGCTCGGGCTTCGGAATGTTGCACAATGGAAACAAATACCTGTTTAAGAGATTCCCCTAGCGGGGAGTCGCTTTATATATTGCCGTAAATGCACTTTATATAGACATCATGATAAACTTTCCCTGTTCAAACCATGAAGACAGGGACGTAATGACACTGATCTTATTATCAGCTTGTGGAGTTATTATCCACCGAAATGAATGCACCGTGAGCAAAGAGGATTATGATTACATTATCGAGACGGGTACGCATGCTTAGAGGCCAAAAAAGTGCATTTTGGATGTCTTTCAACGAAACGACGACCAAGAGAAATATTCTGTGCTTCCCAGAAATTTGCAGAGAACGGGTGGACGTTTTTAACCCAAGCTCTTTTCCTGACTCTGATTATAATAAACATCTGTTTAATAGATTTCGCCCATCATTGTAGTGGAAACACCTGCTTGTATGAGACGAAATTCCAGCAGCAGCTGCAAAAGAATGAACGCACAATTGACACTCGCTGGCAGATTCCGGGAATTTCTGTTACGGCGATGTCAGGCAGTCATCAACACAGATGGCTTGTAAGCATAGACGTCATTAGGTTGTTCTGGTAATGCATCCTTGCAATCCAGCAATTAAGCAATTAAGACCAATTTTATAGCCTGCACTTTGCTCAGCGCATGGGGCAGTCCTTCAAAAATTTTCATCATACGTGAACAAATTGAGGAGTGATATGATGAGCACTTGTCGCTTCCCCAAAACGGTAGCGCAGACGTTTTACCGCGAAAAACAATTTCGTACCAGAGAAAGTGAACAATCATTTTTGTTCACTGATGTAGTCTTGCGCACATTGCATTATCAGAAAATATGAAAAAGCTGAAGCTCTAAATTGTGGGTGTGCTGCGGTAGTGTTTAATAGGTGCCGTAACCAGCTGCTCTTGTGGATCCTCGATCTTGTACACTCAGCCCTTGCCGACACGCCTTTTGCTGATAACTTCATCACAATTCCTTTGATGTGTGCCTCTCTATCTCACACGCACTTATAAGCGTACAATCGCAAGGTAGACCACTTGACATAGCTATACATCCTCGCTTTAATCACGCAGCACAATAATGCCTACGTGGCCTAAGGGTAGCATGCCTGATCAAACATTTTTATGCGCAGTTCATTTACTTTTGGTTTACATATGCATCATAACAGCACTTGAGTCATTTTGCGACATTGTAAACAGTATTTATGGAATTCGTATAGAGTTTTTAATTTCATTACTCTACGCGTGAGGTGTAACTTTCGAGGGGTAAGAGGCAACGATCCTGAAGGACAGTGCAAGCTAATCGACTGGGGCAAGAAGTCAAGATTTGAGTGGCAGTTACAGGATCTAAAATAAGCATGTCAATAAGCTTTTTCAAATCGCTCTTCAATTAAGAGTCTTAATTGAATCTATCAATTAATCAGTCAATACATTGTCGCTGAATAGAAGCAATAAAGATGTAATAAGTCGACACGCGTCGCAAGCTGTTCATGCTGGTCGCTCATAAGCGTGGCCGAGGTGCTCAGCATGATTCCTTCCACTGATATCATTGGAAACATCGTATACATAGCTTACAAGCTGCTCTGCCGGTCGTTAGTTTTGAGTCCCATGATTTCTTCGATGACATTGAGCATAAGCAGCTCACTTGTCCGAAAAGTTTGATGAACTTTTTAGTCACAGGCCGCTATGCCAAGATTAAAAATGGATCTTTTACGCGGGAAGTTGGTTGAAATGATGACCGCTCTAATGAAACAGGTTGAAGATCACCTGGTGATGTATTTTAAGTTGACAAATACAGTAAAGAAAGGAGACGGAAGAAAAAGCAGGATGCGAACCTTTAACGTTTGATTGAGAAATGACTGTTTATATCAGTTAAATAATTTCTGTGCAATCAACAAGAAAAAAAATGCTGAAAAACTGGATCGTCTTTGTGGGTTACACTATAAAAGCTTTTCCACTGTAGCAAGAAAATAGGCGTGTTAGCCGTCTAAAGGGCGTTTTAAGATACAATAATTGAGGCTGATGCATTCCTCCTTATTTCTATATATATTTTTTGCTGTGAAGAGAAAGGCATTGGGACGGCTGTGCGTGCATCGAAGAGGAAATACAAAGCTCCACTAACTTCAGAGATTATACCAACGAAAGGCCGCCGCGCAGTACTCTTGAAAGAACCAAGCAGGATTTGCTTTCCCGCACACAAACACTGAAACAACCGCGGATTAAGGTGGTTGCTCCCTCCGCAAATTCTTCTATCGGCAGGCCCGGTGCTCTGCTGAAAGCGGTTTAGGTAGGGGTCAAGCAGGCTGCCTCTAAGCATGGCCACTTTCTGCGCGTTGCACGCACTTCAAGATAAGCCCGTCAGTGCGATCACGCGGACCAGGCAGCCTAAATCACCTGCACCGCCGGCGCTCCTCATAAAAATAACAATAACCGAGATGGATAAAAACGAGAATTAGGAAATAAAATTTGGATACACTTGTAGGAGCGCTCTCTTTGGACGATGAGAGAGGCGGAAAAACGAAGGGAGTAAGGTCGCGTACTGGAAAGTCTCGGCCTCCGGGGTAGGCACTCGGAAGCAGTAGAATAAAATCTGTGGTTCAGTAAACATGACTGGTCCGGGTCCTGTCTTTTTAACGGCGCTCTACAGCTGGTGACCTCCGGACGTAATCATTTGTCCTTTGGTGAGACGAAGTAGAGCCATGGAGGAGCAGCAGGACCCGCTCTCTACCCAGAATGCGGAACACAGGTGGGTGCTGATTTCGATGCCTCAAGACCGGACAACAGTCTTAGCTGTTGCTGTCCGCGTGGCCCTTCTAGGAGAGCAACCTATAGCTTTGGTGCCACCAGGTCGAGACCAACTTTGACCTAGCCCGCACCACGACTAAGGCAACACGGTATATATACGTCATCTCCACACTACCTCCCACCACAATAGAAAATGTTGCCAATCTCGTGGCCAGTTCTCCTTGAACTCTCCGCTGGATCTATACGATCAGCTTAAGGAGGCGGCTTCTCGCGCACACGGCAGCGTCGGCACGAGAGCCCATTCAAGAGCTTCTCTCCGCTGAGAGGCTTGGTGATCACCGCTCCAGTCAACTGCTCCGTCACATGACGCCGCTTTTCGGCGCACAAGCTCAAACTATAGATGGCACTCTCCTACGCAAAGTTTCCCCAAGTGACTGCCAGTGAATGTCCAGATAAAACTGGCCTTCGCCTCTACTATGAACATTCCCTAACTCGCAAACTTAGTAGACAAAAACCTAGAGATTTGCAACAGTTCTGCCTAGGTTCCCGCCAAAAGCTTTACTGGCACCTCCACCACTGCATCTCCCCCATCCAGCGCCCAGGTTAGCAGACGAAACGTCACCAGCTGTCAATCAACTTTGCGACAGGCTCGAGCAGCTGCTCTCTGCAGTGTCGTCTCCAGCCAGCCGAAGACCACGCCTTCACCGTCTATGGTGCACAGTATCCCGCTCCGCTTTCTAAGAGCGCTGATCGCACTCACCATCTCGGCCAGCGGTCTGTTATTACCACCGTCGATTCGGTGACAACACCCCGCGCTGCCTAATTCCGTCATTTGGGGCATGGAAGCAGCAGGCTGACGGTAGCGGCAACAAGTGGTCAAGGCCTCAAACCCTTTCGCCTTTTTACGTAATTTACAAGGTCACCGGCACAGCACCCCTGATTGATACCGGCGCCCAAAACTGTCCTATCTGCTACGCACCATAACCGTACTTTGAAACCGCTCACCCGTTTGCTTGCCGTAAGCGGCACGCGCATTGCAGTCTGCAAACAGCGCTCTGTAACCCTGAACTTGGGTCTCCGTCGCCTGTTTCGGTGGATTTTCGTAGTTACTGACTTCCGCCCCTTTATCATCGGCGCCGGCTTCCTCACACACCATATTCTCATAGTCGATGTCAAATCCAACTGTTTGCTGGATTCGACCACTTGACTTTCGTTCCAGGGTCTTACAACGCGGGCAACTCATGATGTGGCTCCAACCTGTGCTGCAGTTGCCGATCCTGCATTCTGTACTTTACTCGGCGAAAATCTGACTCTTACAACTGCGCTAGATTGGACCTTGTCTGCCGTAATGAGGTGCGTCACCAACTGGTTACCACTGGATCACCTGTCATTTCCTATCAACGCCGACTCCCCGTGTACAAGCTCAAGATCGTTCGTGCCGAATTTAGTCACATGCTGGAATTCGGCCGGGGTGGTTCAGTGGTAAGACGCCCGACTACTGTGCCGGAGTTCCTGGGTTCGAACCCGACCACAGCTGCTGCGTTTCGATGAAGGCGAAACGAAGTGGCGTCCGTGTGCTGTGCAATGTCAGCGCACGTTAAAGATACCCAGCTGGTCGAAATTACTCCGTAGCCCTCCACTATGGCTCCCCTTTCTCTCTTTCCACTTTCACTCTCACCTTTCTCCCTTCCCTTACGGCGCACTTCAGATGTCCACAGAGCAAATGTGACAGATACGCGCCTTTCCCTCCCTGTGAACCAATTGTTAATTGTTAGAACTCGGCATCATTCACCTTTTTCCAGCACTTGGGCCTCTTCGCTTAACACAGCCCCCATGAAAACTTGGGACTGGCGGCCATGTGGCGCCTACCGCGCTGTCAACGCCCATATCTACTGGATCGCTACCCTCTGCCCCAGGTGCTGGACTTCACCGTAGCCCTTTATGGCATGCCCACCTTCTCCCGGATCGACATCGTCTGCGTCTACCACCAAATTCCTATGACCGCGGAAGATGTACCGAAGACTGCCATCACAATCCCCTTCACTGTCTTCGAATTCATTCGGTCTACCAAACCATACGCCTACGTTTCAAAATTCTATGTACTCCGTCTGTCTGGTTCTGCTTTCGTTTTTTCCTACACCGACCCTCTTCTTGTGCCTGCCGCTCAATATATTAGCATCTGCACTATGTGAGCCAGTTGTTCACTCATCTCTCTGACCATGGCATCATCGTCAGTGCTGCTAAAAGTGCGTTTGGTGCACATTCTCTTCATTTCCTAGGTCATCACGTCGCCTCAAGCATCAATCGACCTCTTCCGTCCAAGGTGCAAGTAATCACAGACTTTGATCTACCTACTTCTGTTACTTCGCTATGCTAGTTCCACGGAAGGGTGAAATACTATCAAACAGTGCCACATTGGTCGCACTCACGGACCGCCTTCTCATGGCGAAACACGGCACGCATCCCTTAAACTGGGACGAAGATGCGACCACAGTGTTCCTCGCCGACAAGCAAGCCCTGGCCGAAACAGCCCTGCCTGCACACTCTACGCTGAACAGTTCACTCGCAGCTATAACGGACGCTTCACGCACTTCTATGGGTGCTGTCCTCCAACAGCACACTGGCAGTCTCTCGCAATTCTCTTGAAGCGGAAGACTCCTACTCAAACCACTTACAGTACATTTGGCCGGGAATTCCTTGCCATGTAGCTTGCTGTCCACCTCTTTTGTCACCTTATCGAAGGACGTTTCATCACCATCTTTACCGATCACAAGCCCCTGACACATGCGCTTAAACACTCCTCCAGCCCTTACACCATTTCTACCATTTCTATCTATCAACTTACATCTCATCGACCTCAATAATGCTACCCATGTTTTTGTGCGAGAAGACCCGTGCGGCCCTCTTCAGCCGGGCTAGTGAGGCCCGTTTTGTGTTCCGGACCGGCCTCTCACCTCGTATACTATAGATATGGACAGTTCAGCAGATACTGTCGCCTTGGAACGACTGAAGACTGCTAATTGTTTTCGCGAGGACGCCTCTTCCAGCCCTACTCGTCTCTCTACAACTATCTCACTACTTCTCCGTGTTCGCTGACACCCCGAAAAACCTCACTTTTTGCTCAGACCTTTTTGCTCAGACCCGACCAGCCGCTGTCTCCAGCATCGTCCCCAGCCCTAACCACAACACACGACGACCAGGAAGAGCTCAAAGCCGACCCTACCGACCCTACCGACTCCACGATGAAGCGACCTCACGACCACTCGAGCGAAGACAGCACCCACGCCCAAGCCGTTCGGCGTGTCCATCAGCCTTGGCCTTCGGAAAACGCTGAAGATTGGACTCGATGTCCGGTGCAAGCATTCTGCCCATTTTGTCATTCATTGTGGTGTCCAGCGTTTCATGTCCTATTCCTGTGTCTGTGTTTATCGTCACGTCATGCATTGGATTTCTAGCAATCGATCGAGACGATCACTCGGTGGCCCCGGGTAATGCTACGAAGATGACGAAGCGGGCAGTGGCGCGGGGCGCAGCGCTCGCGCCAGGCCCGCTGGCCATTAAAGCATATTTCACCGTCATGTCATCACGTCGTTCTGTTTCTGTTGTGTCGCCGTGTTCCATCGCTTGTCATGCCACCACACAACAATATTACACTTATCCCCATGGCACACGCCTTCAACCAAATCCCTGCTCTGACCCACTCATTATACGTCGATGATATTACACTGTGGACCACCACAGGTATTAATGGCGCTGTGGAAGATACAATACACGCCGGAGCAGACATTGTAGTCTCTTTTGCCGCAAATGTCGGCTTGGTTTGTTCACCTACCAAATCGGAGCTTATCATACTCCGACCTTCTATATGTCGTACAAAGGCCCTCCTCCTCACATCTTCTTGACAGTTGACAACACCCGGATACCAGAAGTGGACAAAATCCGGATTCTTGGTATCCGGATACAAAACAATGGCAAGAATACCGCAACCCATCACTAAGGTGACGTTGATGGCTCATCAAACAACCCGTCTCAATCGCCGCATAGCCAACCGCTTTGTGGCATCCGCGAGCATAACCCCATATGCCTGGTACAGGCATTTGTCCTGAGCCGTGCTATGTACTCGCTCCCCTACCTCTTTCTCATGCGGGCGGAGGAAGACAAGGTTACGCCCTTATCCGACAGGCGTACAAGGCTGCCCTCAACTTACCCCGCTACAAATCCAATGAACACCTTCCTCACATGGACATCCATAACTCCCTGGCTGAGCTCACAAAAGCCCACCACTCAGCCCAGTTGGAGCGACTATCGTCTACCCTCACCGCCGGAACATCCTTGCTCGCATCCATCTCTCACCTCCCGGTCACTGATCTACACAACATACACTTCCCCCTGCAATACACCGTGTTCTTAAGGTGCATCCCCTGCCTAATAATATGCACCCAGAGCACCATGTCGCTCGCCGCAAGGCACGCGCAGAAGCTCTTCACAAACACTATGGCTTCCAGCCAGAGACCGTTTACGTAGACGCTGCCTCATACCCCTCCCGCCCTGCGTTCGCCCTCAGCGCTGTCTCCAACTCTTTGTCACTGGTCGCGGCCGTTTAAACTTTTGCCTCCACTTCCCTGGAGGCGGAGGAAGCCGCGGTTGCCCTCGCCATAGCTACTACCCGAGCCACCACCATCTTTAGCGACTCTAAATCCGCCGTACGAAACTTTGCTCCCGGTCGGACCTCTGGCCCAGCCTTCCGGTTCCTCGCCTTCCTCTCCCCACCAGAACACCCTATTCAATTCATTTGGGTGCCCGCTCATACGGGTCACCCAGGCAACGAAGCAGCTCGCTCTTTTGCTCGAGGATACGTCAGCCGAGCAGGGACCTTAGTTTGCGAGGCTCCTGAGTAGGGCTCCAGTAAAGTTTTTGGTTCGGATGTTGATGGGTGACTGGATGGTGGAGCAAGCCAGTAAGTTGGTGGAGCAACTTGGTAAACAACCGGATAACTTTATACAAAAGAACAAGAGGTGATACAAGAGACTAACAAAGGAAAACTAGCCGCGGTCGGCCGCGCCGACCGTTAAACAGAGCGACAAAGGACTCCGCGTCCCCGCAGTCGAGCTGGCGCCTCTTGCCCCAGCTCCAAAGCAACCACTAGCTACTCCCATGCGCTCGCCAGCGCGAGCGTCTTAAAGCAAGGAGTAGCTCCAGCAAAAGACACTCGGGGCCCGTCCCGTGCTCCAGAGGTGAGCCGAGAGCGCGCCCCTTTCCACACGTACAAACATAAAAACACAGTAACTGTAGCTCTTTCCCGCGTATGCGGGCCACTCGTCGCAGCCTGTCCGACCGTTTCGCTTGCTGACAGTCATGGTCGCGCTGGCGAGCGCATGGGAGTAGCTAGTGGTTGCTTTGGAGCTGGGGCAAGAGGCGCCAGCTCGACTGCGGGGACGCGTAGTCCTTTGTCGCTCTGTTTAACGGTCGGCGCGGCCGACCGCGGCTTGTTTTCCTTTGTTAGTCTCTTGTATCACCTCTTGTTCTTTTGTATAAAGTTATTCGGTTGTTTACAAAGTTGCTCCACCAACTTACTGGCTTGCTCCACCATCCATGCACCCATCAACATCCGAACCAAAAACTTTACTGGCGCAGTCGACAGGATTGGTGTGCTGCAGCTCAACCGAGAGACAAGGTGCGTGAGGCATCGGGCGTCGATACGCCGAAGACAACGAGCAGGTACAAGAGGGTGCGTCAAGCATCGGGCGTCAAGGCACCGAAGACGAGGACGTCAACGAGCAGTGATACGAGCGACACAGAAGCTTGCAAGCGCAAGTGGACGCGGCCGTCGACGGACGCGAGCGGAGCCCTCGAGTAGCGACAACAGCGGACGAGTTCAAGCGGCGCCACTCTGACGATCGCCGCCATTCCAGTCCGAAAAGAGGACCCGGCGGGCAGCCCAGAGTGAGTTCTCTGGTCCCTTTGTTTTCTTGGCGTTCACTGTTTGATGTGGCTGGTGTAGTTAATGCTGACCAGATTTAGGCATCTTAACCCCGACAAGGCACTGACAATGGATAGTGACGGTGACGGGGGGGGGGGGGACGGTAGCGACAAGGGCAGCACTGAGGCGCCGAGACCTCAGTGTGGCCGGAACATTGAAAAGGAGTTAGAGTTGTTTGAAAAGAAGATAAGGGCTTTAGAGCTCCAGATGCAACTCATGCTGGCTAACGGGCAAAGTGCGGCGCCTTCGGAGAACGGTCGTCTGAGGCAGTACGCTAAGCTACTCGCCGGCGCGTTCCCCAAATTACCAGCGGATGGTGAAGTGCCGGTCTGGTTTCAGTCGGTGGAATGCTCGCTCGAGGCTTACAGCGTTCCGAAGGAACACTGGGCACAGCTTGTGTTCCCGATGCTGGCCGAGCGAGTGACCTACTTGTCAACTCGGTTCACCGCCGAGCAGCACCGGGACTACGACAAGCTGAAGGCGGTGGTCCTAATGGAGCTAAAACTTTCAGCCGCAGAGTACAAAAGGTGGTTTTCTGGGGCCACCGCGCCGCGAAGAAACCTGGAAGGCATTTGTCATCCGCCTCCAGAGTTATCTAAATTTTTATTTAAAGTCTCGCTGCGTGTCATCATTCGATGAACTTGTAAAGCTATTGGTAGCCGATCAGCTCAAGGCGTGGCTGTCAGAGGAAGCCAACAAATATGTTAAGCTGCGCGAAGGAGAGAAGTGGCTGAAGGCGGACGAGATAGCGGCGCTGCTACAAACATATGAGGAAGCCGCTGGAAAGGGCAGCGCTCAGAGGAAGGACGACAGCTTTAAAGCCCCTGACACGCGTCCAAGGGCCAGAACCGATTCCGCACCTTTGCAGAATTCAGGGTCGGAGCGAGCAGAGAGAACTGGAGGCAGGACAGGGGGAGAAAGGAAAAGCCCATCGCGATCGAGTGGCAGTTTCCGATGCGGGAGCTGGAGACATTATGTTGCGAACTGCCCATACAATGGCGAGAACCCAACCGACAAGCGAGATGATCCGCCACGCGAGGATAAGTTAACGGCACTAGTGTCGAACCACGATGAGCAAACCACGCGTCCTGCGCTCAGGGACATTAAACTCAGCTGCCGGGAAGCCGTTATTAATGCTATGGTCGACACTGGGGCTGATATCACAGTCGTGCGTGAGAGCATGGTACCTGAGGAGTTTGTAACCACACATGAGACAATCGATCTCATTTCTGCTTTCGGAGAGAAAGTAGAGGCGAAACTGGCCGTCGTTCCATTGAGTTTGTATCGTGGTACTTCGTTAATCGAAGGCAGGGACTATTCGACACCGGTGAAGTGCGCGCTCACCGATAAGCTCACGCATACAGATTGCCTAATCTCCGCAGACGCCTGGCAACAGCTGCAGGACTCGGGCGAAATTGGCAGCGAGAGCCGCGTGCAGGCAGTGGTAACGGAGCCGACACCGGATGAAATATCAGATGAATCTGGGCTAGACGCTGGCGCGGAGCCCGTCTTGGTGTCAGAGAATAAAATGCTGCCGGATCAGACAGATGTCATTAATGCGGTGGAGAAATCACAAGATGACAACGTGATTACTGAGCGTAGCGGTGTGCAGAGGTTTCGGGAGGAGCAGCACGAGGATGAGACCCTGCGTCAAGCCTGGCAGAATGCTAGGCAAGAGAAGGCTGGCATGTCAATTGTAGAGGGAGTCTTGTATCATAGAGACCAGGTGTTAGGTCAGGGGGTGCAGCAGTTAGTACTGCCAAAATCACGATGCGAAGCCGCACTGAGCCTGGCACATGAGTCCTACTGGGGCGGATACATTGGCTTTCGGAAGACTAAAGCTCGCCTAAAGTTAAGTTTCTATTGGCCTGGCATGGAGGCGGACATCAGCAAACACTGCGACAGCTGACACAGTTGTAAAGTTCGGTCCGACCGCCGGCAAACCGACAGGGTACCGATAGCGCCTACCCCACGCAAACAGATCTGGACAGGAGATATCGAGGAACCTGGGGAGCTAGCGGAGGCCCCCTATGACTACTTGAAAAACCTTAAACCGCAGCTCGAGATCACGGCCGACATCGCGGAGCTAAGGAGCAGCAAACAGCAAGAGGCGCACGCGTTTCAGTACAGCAGGCACGCGATGGTGAAAACCTTTCGTGAAGGTGAGGCGGTTCTCGTCTTTGATGACAAGAGACCAAGGAAATTGTACTCGAAGTGGCTCGAGCCGGCGTTAGTGAAAAAGAGATGCCGCGAGCACTCGTACTATGTACAAATGAGTGACGGTAGCCGCATGCTAGTGCATGCAAATAAGTTATGTCCCTACATCGGCAGGGTAGACTCAGTGAGAGTCATATTTCAGGATGACAGCGACTTTGGTGAAGTCGAGTATACTCCGCAGGGGTGTGTTCACGATTTTGCAGATATCGCTCTGCCATTGACACGCCTAATGGGGAAAGGCTCATCGAATAAGACACCGTGGCCAGAAAGCCTTCAGCGCCTTAAAAAAAGCTCTATGCGAGGCTGTTTTGGTGACCACTCCAGACCCGTGAAAGCCGTATCTGCTTTTAACGGACGCGTCGGCAGTGGCTGCCGGTGCCTGTTTGGCGCAGCTTTCTGACGACGACACGGAGGCGCCCATAGCCTTCGTCAGTCACAAGTTCGCTTTAATGCGATGGGCTGCAATCTAAAGGGAGGTTTACGCCATAATATGGGCGTTAAAGAAATTTGAGAAGTCCTCTAGCATCCTCTCTCATTCCTTACGAGTAGTATGCCCCAAAGCGCGAAACTCACTCACAGATGCCTTCTCTGAAACCCCCAACGCTTGTTGGAACAGGCCACCGGCTGACATCCCACAGTGACCGCTGGGGACAGTGGGCCAGGGAATGGTGCGCGAAGAACAAACTGGAATCATTGGATTCGAAATGTGCACGCCAAGGCCGAACTCAGTGATCCTGTGAACCATCTGTGTGTGTTTATTTCTTTTCGCATCATGTGTTTGTGGATGTATGAGATGAAGGGTCGCGCAGCCATGCTCACCGGCTTCCATAGCTGGCGTGAGCTTCAGGACTCAACCGCGACTTGCCGAACCTTTTTCTTGTTGTTTTGTCTCGGCTTATCTTTTAACAGATTACCCAAGTCTTGGGGGGAAGGTGTAAGGTCCGGCGCGTTGCCGTTTGTTATTTTGGTACACTTGGCTGTGAGGGAATGTCTCGGCGGGGTGCCGTAGTGCGAACTGCGCGTCTGGTCTCTTTTCAAACACTTACTTCCTAGAAGGAGACCATTAGTTCAAGAGCGCAGGCTCCTCGTTCGGACCCCCGCCACACGTGTCCCTTTGTTACGGGAGACGGGAGAGACCCTCCGCTTCCCTCAAGCTGGACCTCATTAACGCGCCCCCCCCCCCGGTCCCGTCGCGCGGGTGAGAACGGCCGGAGGCCATAAATCCCGCGAAAGGGGTCTGGCTTTCGTCCCGCTGCATAACGTGTAGCTTGCTAGTACATGACTGTCAGCAAGCGAAACGGTCGGACAGGCTGCGACGAGTGGCCCACATACGCGGGAAAGAGCTACAGTTACTGTGTTTTTATGTTTTTACGTGTGGAAAGGGGCGCGCTCTCGGCTCACCTCTGGAGCACGGGACGGGCCCCGAGTGTCTTTTGCTGGAGCTACTCCTTGCGTTAGGACGCTCGCGCTGGCGAGCGCCGGGAGTAGCTAGTGGTTGCTTTGGAGCTGGGGCAAGAGGCGCCAGCTCGACTGCGGGGACGCGGAGTCCCTTGTCACTCTGTTTAGCGGTCGGCGCGGCCGACCACGGCTAGTTTTCCTTTGTGAATATAACTCTTGTACGTCTTATTCTTTTGTATAAAGTTCTCAGGTTGTTTACCAAGTTGCTCCACCAACTTACTGACTTGCTCCACCATCCAGTCACCCATCAACATCTGAACCAAACAGGGAGCAGTAAAGCTCCCTTAGGCCTGCGTGCCGGAGGGTCCAAAAAGGAGTCTCATTTCGGCGGAGATGAAACGCTTAGATGATGATGATGCCACCGCCAGGGGAGATGCTCGCGAGCGCTTGGTATCCTATCATGAAATCTCTTTTTATTACAGTCATCAACGAACCATCTACCCTCCTCCTCATAAATCTCTGACTAAGCTACAACAGGTGACGTAGCGCCAACTTCAGTCTCGTACATTCCCATCCCCCTGCTTTCTTAGCTTTTTACCATCCAGGACTGTTCTTGCCGCAGTGCACCCAGTGTGGGGCCCCTAAAGCTGATTTTGAACACATCATGATCAAATGCTCGGAATTCCACCCTCCACCCACTTGGAAACTCTCCGACCTCGAGCGATGGGAGGCTGCGGTGTCCAGCTCTGACCCGGCCGTTCAAAAGCGGCTGACGGACTGGGCTTTGGGCGTCGCTGGGAAGCAACAGCTTCAGGCCACAGCACGTAGAGCCGACCCGTCATTAGGATGTAATGACTTTAGGCTCCAACATTGCATAAAGTTTTTCACCACCCCCTCGCTTAGTGGAAGCCTTGTAGAGCGCCCTCTCTGGACGATGAGAGGGGAGGAAAAAAAGGGACAAGGGCCGAGTGCCGGGAAGGCCCAGGCTCCAGGGTTGGCTAGGATGCAGAAGTGTAGAACCTTTCGTTCAGTAAACATATGACTGGTCCGGCTCCTGTGTTCCCGATGGTGCTCTACACACTTATTAAGCTACGCTTTACAGGTTGAAATCCGACAGCGATATGGCTCTACCGCTTCATTTGCATATCTTCGTTCACGTGCACGCGCTGGACACTCGCTTAATCACAAATCCTTTAATTCATTCCGGTAATATGTCGCGCGTAATCATTATCATATACTGCTAAGCTACCATAGAATGAGCAAAACCATATTGTCTCGACGTTGGTCACTGGGGCTAGCTTAACTGAGCCGGTATGGGCGAAATTCCATGGTCCGAATTCTAGGTATCTCCTGCAAAGTGCGGAGCCGATTCACTTCGTCCTTCGCTCCGAGCGCCCCCTGGCATTCCTCCCTCCTTAAGCGTGACGCACATGGCACACGCTCCAGCCAAGCGGTATGCGACGTTCCGTCAGCGTCGCATACTGCTTATATAAGCAGTATATAAGAGACGCTCCAGCCAAGCAGTATGAAAATGCCAGCGTTGCTTACGGACAACGTGCTGATTCGGGATCCAAAGAGATGGTGGGCTTCGATTTCTGTCTCAAAGGTACCACCTGAGTTTAAAGCTTCTTCCAACTCACCCACTATTATTATTCGTAGGTGAGTTGGAAGAACCTTTACAAAAAAACTCACGATATGCGACCTCGTCACAACACGAACCCGCTGACCAATAAGTCCCAAGCTATGTCACCTCCTTACTACATTCGTCAGAGACATGCTCTATATGATTTTTTGCCCACAAAGCCGTTGCTAGAGTTTCTGGAAAATAGTGTATTTAAGACTCTCTAATTAAAAAAAACACGCGAGACACAACTCATTCAGCTAGGCATTGTCCGTATCAATGATGCACGCTTCTTGCAGTGCTTGTACTGCTGTAGGTGCCACTGACTACCGCTGAAGTGATAATTGGGGTGTCCGGGAGCAGCCGATTGACCTAGAAGGCATGGCCTCCTTCTGCCTTAGTTCAGGAGCGAGCTTGAAGAGAACTGTTGTTGCCTTGAACACGCTCTATGTGCAGCGGCTGACATCAAAGCAAAAATTGCAGGAGGAGTGAACTTTAATTTGGTTTCTTTATGGCAAGTATGACCTTATATACCGTGCACAAATTTTAAGCATGATTTTTCGCACTATACAAAGCCAGATAGAAAAGGGCGAAAGAGCAGGCACATACGTCTACGCATTAGTCCGCGTTTATCTACATCTCCTTTGCGCCGAATACTGTCTGCTATTATGTTAAATACGCAGCGAGCTCAAGTCAAACCATCGAAAGGTAACTTCAAAGGTACTGTTTAATAAATGTCGCTATGAAAAGATACGAACGTTCACCTTATAATCAAAAAACAAGAGGAAATGCAATACTGGACTGCTCATATTTTCGTTCTCTAATGCTTCAAGAATCTTTTGTCTCACTTGCGCGGCTACTCTGATGCGTTTCTGAGCGCCGGTCGAGTATCGATATATTTTTGTTTGCTGTGCCTCTGCTCCTCTGCTCTTTTATATCCCGGCTGTTTCTTTAACTGTTTTCAGATCACTCTTTTGATCCCAGTGAGATATGCGTGGGTGCAATCATTGCAGTGGATTCTACAGCAAGGCAGACATTATCTACATGATAGAGTTGAGTAATTAAACTGTTAACAATAATTAAGTAAATAATTCCTCATTATAAATTTTTAGCGAACAAGCCTCGGTAGAGTTTTTCAATTCCCTTATGGTTAATGTACTTCCGAATAATTAATGTCAAAATAAGCATTTTAGTTCGTAAATCTGGCTTAGCGCAATGCATATTTTAAAAGTGGCATCGCTTGTTATTCTTTGTCGCATAGAAGCAGTAAATGTTATTTCCGCAGCGATATCATGGCCATCGACGTATTTAACGTTATACGAAAGATGCTTATTTTGACGTTAAATATTTTGAACCGCATTGCCGATAACGATAATTTAAAAACTGGATTTTCGGTGGACGGCCTTCCTTTTCTTGTTATTAGTTATTGTTTTGTTGCTTAATTACTTATTTCTGTCACATGGAGAATGTCTGCCTTGCTGCGCAATTATTCAACCTGCACAGACTGCACCGACGTATCTCTTACATGGTTATAAACAGTTAAAAAAACGCTCTATATAATGTTAATACTGCCCTTTGCACAGCACTTGTCAGGCCATGGTATATAGGAATAGCAGAAATCTCAACAAAACAAACCATAACGACATGGAAAGGATACGATGGACCTGGGTGCGTGGTGGATCGTCGTAGCAAGGTGGTGCCAGTACCACAAAATTGCAGGTGGCGTAGATGTTGCTGGGGCAAGTATCAGCCGCGAACAGCTATTCAGAAACGTCACCCAGGGGTAACGAATTAATTGCAGGATAATGCAGCTCAGTCTGCAACGATGAGATACCCCCAGGTGTGGACTGCTGCTTGGGAGATGGGCAGGGTCGGCGATACGAGGGGCACCTGAAGTAACCGGTGTGACAAACGCAGAAGGAGGTGAGGTTTGGCTGAGCGGAATCTGGTCATGAATTGAAAATGTGTGCGCCAGGCTCCTGCCAAACATTGAGGGCGAATTGTGCGCTGCCGTTCACCGCAGGAGCGCCATCGAGCCTGGATGGCGCTGATGGCACTGTGAAAAGGGGCGATCGACTCGGCAGGGAACTGGTAGGGAGTGCTGAGGGTCGGCAGAAGCTCCAAGACGTAGTAATCAGCCAAATCGTTTTGGAACTCGGCGTAGATATCGGCGCTATCGGAAGCTCGCAGCTGACATGCTTGGTACCGAAGGAGCTGGCTGGATACGTTTTGGTGAAGTGGCCTTCCTTTAGCACGAGGCACAGAACGTGGGCCTTGTGCGTAATACGGAACGCTCAGCATAGTTTGTCATGAAGGCGATCCGGCGGTTGCAGTGACAGTGAACCTTTACGTCTTTCGACACGCTGGTTTAGAGCGTTTGGCACTCCAAACTTCAGGGCTTTTTCTGAGTTTTCGCGTGAGCAAGACATGACTCGTTTTCAGTTTTGAACCCCGTGAAAGACAGTAACTCGAACCACCTTTGCAGGCTGACGTGTTTGAAACTATTTGGCCCAGAGGGAGCTGAGCGAGGTTTGCGGAGCCTCATCCAAGCGCACATCCGTGTATAAGCCGGGCGCCAGGCCGGGGAACGCTTATTCCCATTTTTACTGGTAGGTGTCCGGCGGCGGGTTTCGAACGAACAACCTCCCGTAGCCTAGACGGACGCCCTAACCCCTAGACCACGCCTGTGGTGCGATGGCTGCAGACCACCTTCGTTATTGAGGGACGCCCAGTAGCTGTGACTGCTCAGTCGGTGCAGACAACCGATGACGGGGTACTACTTCCTGGCTAGGCTGCTGGGGCCGTTATCTGAAGCACGAGTGTTCGAGCTGATGCTACTTGATTCAGCCTCTTCGTCTGCTGCGCGATTATCAATAGCAGCGCCACCCAAACCTTTATGAGTCGATAATTGTGAAGCCTTTGTGAAGAATAAAGTTTTTCTTCAGCTCTAACCACAGCCATCACCTCTCCCTCACTCTTCTTTTATAGGGAGCTTGCATGAAGCGATGCATGCTGGGTAATCCGCCATAAGGTTGTCGCTGCCAGCAGACGACGCAGCCCGGCACTGCCACACAGCCTCGTCTGCATGGTCGCGTAGTGCACGCAGACGATGCTGGCGCGATCGGACAGGCCAACTGCGGGTTCTTCACGATTCCAAAAATACGTCTGCACAAGGGCGAGAAGGCAAGGGATTTCTCTAGCGACGCCGATGCGAATGGCTCGCAGGGGCCAACATACGCAAGATCGACGCCAATCCTGGCAGCGTATTGCCAAACCATATCCCGTAGGCGCACTGGAGCAGACGACGCTCTCAGCGAGCTTAACGGCGATTATTGCTGAAAAGTCTCTCTGAACGCAACCTAAAGGTAACATACACTCACTGTAAAGGGCTATTGTTTCTGAAAGATGTATCTGAACGCAACCTAAAGGTAACATGCACTCCCTGAAGGCAGGAAATAATAACGATGAAGATAATTGTTTAGTGTAACCGTTCTCATACCGATTGTTACTGCAAGGTGTCTGTGAACGCAACCTAAAGGTAACACAGTCACTGAAGGCAGGAAATAAATGCGTTGAAGAGAAATGAAAAAAAAAGTAGAAAAAATGACAACAAAGAAGTCGAACTGATGTTTCAGGGGCATAAGTGCATAGATGTGTGGTGTCAATCCAGTGCGCCAGAAAAGTTTTTTTTTCTTTATTGCATGGAAAAACTTACGTAAAAAAGGAACAACTCCACTTACTTAAACATGTCCATGTCTAAAGTTACCGCTGCTTAATACGAGCCCGTCATATCCCCAGCCGGACAATGCACAATCATCAAAACATCAAACGTCTGGGAGACAAACACATGCGTCTAGATACGGCATCCAGTTTGGAGGTTCTTCACGTTCAGCATATACACTTCTCACCAAAGCACACTGCTCCCGCAACACGGATTTGGACGATCTTGGTGGCTCTGCATGCCTGTCGATCATTCGGCTTTTCCAAAGGCTGAACAGTCCCATCAACACAAATAGATCGTAAGGCACGACAGAGTTTTTGTCAGGAGGCAAAAATCTAATTGTATAAGGCGTAATTTCAATGTCCTTTTTAAGAGTTTTTTGTAGTATGTCCCAAAAGAACATAGCATCACGGCACAGAATAAAGCAATGATCAATTGTCTCAGGCACGTTACAGAGACGGCAATTTACCGACCAGGGCACAAGCATCTCCTTATTGTGAAGAAATGTCTTGACAGGCAACGCCGCTGTGTGTAATTTGAAAAAGAACGTTTTTGCAGCTGCCTGAATGCACATTTGCCTAACACGCTTTAGAACAGTGGTGTTCAACAACCCCAGATAAGGCTGCCGATACAACGGTGTAGGGAACAAAGATTCAGTGAGAGCCTGGGTCATCTGCTTTCTCGAAAGGCTATGCAGGTAATCTACAGAGAAACGCACAGTGGGAAAATTGAAAGTGTCAGCAACCTCCTTAAGGAATCCCCATAAACGCCCCTCACGAGCCTGCCCAGTTGGTGCGAATAAGTAAGGCAAATGTAGACTAAGATGCCTAATGAGCACAGTTACAAGAAACGGATGGTTTGCCGATTTGAAAAAGAAAAAACGAGAAACAAGTTGATGCACAAACAAGTGAACAAGGCCCACCCCACCAGACTCTAAGGGAAGAAACAAGTTGTCACGAAGCATGGGCTCCCATTTAGGGCGCCACACAAATGTTGCAAATATTCTGTGTATAACTTGTACTTTCCTCCTCGCACAATGCAGGACTTGAAGGACATACGCAAGCTTTGCAAACAAAAATATGGTACAGACCTGTGCCCTAGCAAATACTGAGAGTTCCTTACCCATCCAAGCCTGCGTTTGTCGCCGCATAGGTACGATTTGTGAATCCCAGTAGGCTGCGCTGTTACGAACTTGGTGCAGCGGAACCCCTAGGTACTGAAGAGGACTACAGCCCCAGCATATGCCTCCAAACTGGCTTGGTCTAGTTCCCCAGTGTCCCAACCAAAAACCTTTGGATTTATCTAAATTAAGGGCCGCGCCTGATACATCGCAGAACTGTTCAGTCAAGTGCAAAGCCTCAAGTACACTCTTTTTGCCAGAACAAAAGAGGGTGATATCGCCCGCGTAAGCTAAAATCTTAACTTCACATTGAGCCAGAGAGAAACCACGGATGGCTGCACTGTTAATTATACTGAGACAGAGGGGTTCCAGATATAAGCCAAACAACAGTGGAGACAGTGGACATCCTTGACGAACAGATGATTCCAGTGGTATTGGTTTCGTTAGCTCCTGATTAACAATTAGTCTTGTATACGAGTTCATATACCACAGCCTTATGCCTTTGAGCAAAACGTCACCAATGTTTGCATTCTCCAAGACCGCAAACAAGAAATTGTGCCGAACTTTATCAAACGCCTTCGCCAGGTCAATTTGAATCAGAGCTACTTGGCCTGTCTCATCTGATACTGTCTCGATTACTGAACGTGCAATATGGATGTGTGTTTGAATACTGCGCCCTCTGATACCACATACCTGATGCGGACCTATCAAGTCCATAATAACCAGCTGCAAGCGAGAACAAAGGACCTTGGCAAAAATTTTGTAGTCAACGTTACAGAGGGAAATTGGACGATATCCTTCAACGGTTTTCAACCGATTAGTATCTTTGCTTTTGGGAATTAATATTGTGTGGCCTGAATAGAAAGTGGGAGGCAGGAAACCCACATCATAAGATGCTTAGATTACTTCCGTCAAAACAGGCGTTAGGCAAGGCGAAAATGTTTTATAAAATTCGCTAGTAATACCATTTGGGCCAGGAGATTTCTGGTTTTGAAGGTCTGAAATGGCTGATTTAATTTCGTCCAAAGTGATGGGTCCCTCTACTACAGCACACTTCTCATCGTCCAGTCGAGGAAAGTTCTCAAGTAAGGAATTATAATCGAAACCCTGATTTGGATCTTTACAACTGCCGAACAACTACCCGAAAAGCTACGGGAACGGCGGCCTTTAAATGCATTATTATTCGTTCAGACAATATATCCACAATTTGTCGCCAGGTGGCATTGCTCAGAGCAATCACGCGCCAGAGCGTCTTCTGCTCGAGTGCTCCTACGGGATATGGTTTGGTAATAAGCATCCGGGCAAGTATCAAACTACTTGCCAGAACTAGAAATCATGAATGTCGGCGATGTCGGCGGGCGGCTAGGTCCAGAAGCGCAGTCAGTCGTTCTCGCGTAGCTTGAACAGGTCCGCGTCGCACGCTTGCATTTCTTCATAGCGCGCCTGATTTTTCGGGCACATTTTCGACGCATTAGTTCCTCAGGAATCTGCCGACAATTGCACGCACGTAAGGGCAGCGCACAAAAAGCCGCGTATTTGCTGCGCTGCCTGCCGGTGCTGCCAGCGACAACATCATGGCGGATTACCCAGTATGCCTCGCTTTATGCAAGCTCCCTGTATAAAGAGGGAGGAAGCTCGCATGTATAGAAACCATTGTTTCCTTCATGTGTTCCTATACCCTGTCTCTTCCTGTTGATTCTCTCAAATTTCCGAGTATTTTTTTTCCAATGCGATCGCTTAAAAATTCAGAAGTGCCCTGCCTCCTGCAGTATCTGGTCATTTGAGACAGCTCCTGCAAGCCAAAGATTTAAAGTAAGAAGTAATGTGTGTGTATTAAGCTTAATGGTCCAAATCTGTTTGTGGGCTATGGCGGCTTCGGATGAGTTCAACCAGCAGCGCTTCCGCATGTCAGCTCAATGTGGAAAGCTCCGGGTCAGTTCAATCCCTTCGATTTGTTAAAGCAGTGTTTCTCAGATACGGATTCGAGGAGCCCAAGGTTACCGCGAGGAAGTTTTCAGGGGTCCGCCAAACCCAACGCCTACGCATACAAGACGAAAGTTTGCAATATAGCTCCAGTTTATCTATACATAGTTTTGCAGGGTTAAAAGCACGGCTGTTTAACGCCTACTTTTGTTTCTTAAAGCGAAAGAAAAGCGATGGGAGTGCAGAAACCGAGGCCAGCGCGAAAAAGAGGAAGCGACGAGAGCGTCTAGGGCGTATATTGATGCCCGCATCCATGACACTCGAGCTCTGGCTGACCTGCTGGACGATGCTGCAATGCAAAGCGTTTCGGGTATTTGATGAGTGAGCAGCGCGGTATTGGAACAAGTCGAGTCCCGGAGCGACATGTCGCTCCTCCCTCACGTCATCCGCAGGCCGTTGCGCGCTGTTTAAGTGTCCGTTTTGAGAGGCCAGTTTAGACTTAATTCAACCACAATTTCTGTGACATACTATGTGCGGTAGCAGTCCGCGTACGATCTACCACCTCCCTTTCCTTTCAAGCCTCAAGGGGCCCCCCAATGCTTCCACTGGTCCAGAAGAGGGAGGGTCCCCAGCGCATACATGGCTGGGAACTACTGTGTCAAAGTGCTATGATTGATTATTTTACTGATGTTATTGTATTTTATTGAGGTCAAGTGGGGCGGAATTGCACAATGTTCAAACTCACGTCCTTTTCCAGCAGACAAAGCCACTGAGCTGCTGCAGAAGCTAAGTTTGAAAAAGGCTGTTGGTTAAAACAGCGTTATCCTTCCTCGAACAGTTGTCTAGCAGGAGGCGGCTAGTGAACGTTGCTGCGAACATTTGAAATATTTATTTTGTTGTTTTCAACAGCCGTCAGCGTCCAGCCTAATCATTGTGACTGTAGAGAAGGGAACGATCTTTTGTTCTTTGTTTGTTCATGCTTAGCGCCACGAAATCGGTCTTTAGCATTTTCTTTGCAGCGTGAGATACACTAAGATTACACTCGAAGGATAACAGGCAAGTACAATTGCTTCCCTCTTATTTCAGAGTCTTCCAGTATCCCTTAACAGGTTTACCTCGATGTTTCCGCCCCGACTTTGAATTGAGCGCTGCCGAATGCAACGGACATTCGCAGATTGACGACCGCTGAACACGCTTAATTCTATCGCCGCCAATTGCTCAGCTCCTTTGAGGGCGAATGTCAGCCCAATAAGGAGTCATTTTGAGCGCAAATCCAGTCTCCTCATTTGTCAGAAACGGCATTGTCACCACTACGTGACATATGATGGAGGAGCTCAGTCCCAGCTATCTGACGGGCAGAACTCTGTCAACGTGACTTCCCACCGAAGATGAAACCTACCGAGCAGAAGCTACCTGGGGCTCTCCTTCAGACCCACGCGCCCCCACGTGTCAGTGGCGTCCAGACGAAGTTGTGGAAGATTGGCTTGACTTTTTCAAACGGAGGGCAACATTCAACGCCTAGAAAAACGAAGCGATGCTGAAGCAAGTTTACTTTTTATTCCAGGAATTTACTCGGACATGGTTCCAAAATGAAGAAACTCCTTTGAAGGAAGACCTGGCAAGCGTTCAGTGTTGTATTGAAGGCCTTTACTAGCAACGAAAAAACCGAAAAAGATTGTTTTCCTACATTCAAAGCTACATCTCCCCAACAAGCCCTTGCTCGTCTATATCGAGGAGATGAAGCGCCTCGTCGGCTGCGCCAACCCAAATATGACGGAAGAGAAGAAAGTGGAACTCTTTATGCCAAGTGTAAAAAAGGCTTATTTTTGCCAAGGGGCTTATTTTGAAATGGAAGCGTCCATTATCGTGAAGATTATCGACGCCCGCAAGCAACAATACAACTAAGCATTTGAATATGTGCGCACAAGCCCCTTCAATGGATCGTCTGCAAGCGGAGACAGCCTGAGATACCTTATCCACGAGGTCGTTCAGGAAGAACTGCTCCACTTGTTACCGTTATCACAACAGCCGCATATAGCAACGCTCACGGACGTTATCTATGGAGAAGTCCAGCAGCCACTGGGCGTTCCCCATGCGACGGCTACGACGCAAACACCCACTGCGATGAACTACGCTGCTACGTTAAGCTGTCCTGCGCTCCGACGAGACACTCCAAGGCCACATCGACGCTGTCAAGCTCCTCTTGAACGCTGCCCCTTCGGCCCAGCTTACCAAGCTGACGAACCACCTCGAAGCTCCAGAAAGTGCGACGCCTGGAAGCCATCGAGACAACAGCCCAATCTGCTTAAAGTGTCGTGAACTTGGACACATCCTTCGCCACTGCCTGTACCGATGAAGTGGCCGCGTCCGTGGCTTTTTAATCGACACCCCACGCCCAGCCCCGCTGAACGACCACAAGAAATCTACATATGCACAGCGGAGAGTTTGTGCCATCAAGCCGTCGGTTCAGGTCCCCACCGTACACCACCCGCTTTTCGTCACCGGCCTTCATCTACGATGCAAGTGTTCAAGAAAAATCTCCGAACCCTCGTAGGGGAAACTGAAGACAGCAACCTTTGGAGGTGAGGTTACTACACAGTGTTTGGATTGGATTGGTAAAACGTTTATTTGGGCCTGCAGTAGAACGCGCGCTGGCGCGCACGCGCTCCGGACGGGGCCTACGTCGTCCTCTGGGCACCGGCCGCGCGGCCTGGGTGCCCGCTCGCCGTGGCCGGCTCGCTGGTTCCCTGCCGGGCCAGCGCCTTGATGACCTGCTGGACGGCCCAGAGTTGTTCGTTTTGATTGTTGCTCCCTGCGACTGCTTCCAGTCGCGGCGGGATCCTCCTAGACTTAGCTTCTTCCTGGTACTTGTTGCAATTCCACAGAATGTGTGCGAAGCCAGCCGTCTCCGTTCGGTAGACTCTGCATTTGTCGGTCGGGTGCGTCTCGGGACACATTCTGTGCATCAGCGACGGGCTGGGGAGTGAGCCCGTCTGTAGCTGTCTGAATAAAATGGCTTGCTCTCGACTGAGCCCCGAGCAAGGGGGTGGAAGAGTTCTGCTAGCTAGGCGGAACGCCTTGGTTATTTCGTTATAGGCAGTCATTCGGTCCTTGGTGCTGAACCACAGCGGCCAGTCGACCGAGGCGCGGTCAGTTAGCGCGCGCGCCTCGGCGTATGCCGTCTCGTTGTGGTTGGCGTTGCGGTCTGACGCCTCGCCCGCGTGCGCCGGGAACCACTTGATTCTCACTTGTCTACTGCCATCGTCGTTCTTGGTTGCCTGCAGTATGCGCACCGCTTCCTTCGATATTCTGCCTTTGGGGTAATTTCTCACCGCCTGCCTCGAGTCGTATAACACTGTGTGGCAGTCACGGTAGGCGATGGCCAGGGCGATGGCCAACTTCTCCGCTTGCTCTGCCTTGGTGCATCTCGTGCTGGCCGTCGTGCGAACGGTGCCGGTCGCGTCGACGACGACCGTCGTGAAGCCGTGTATTTTGGCGTACTCCGCCGCGTCAACGTAGCGTGCGTGTGTGTCGGCCGCATGCTGGTCTATCAGCGCCTTGGCTCTCGCTGCTCTCCTCCCTTTGTTATACTCCGGGTGCATGTTCTTCGGTACCGAGTCCACTCTGATGTAGCGCCTGATCTCATCGAGGACGGAGAGCTGCGTCTGCTCCCTGCCTTGATATCCAATTCCCAGGCTGTCCAGAATTTTCCGGCCGGCCTTGGTCATAGACAGTCTTTCGAGTTGTGCGGCGCGTTGAGCCTGGGCTATCTCCTCCAGCGTGTTGTGCACCCCCAGCTGTTGGAGGCGTTTGGTGCTCGTTGTTTCGAACAGTACCAGTGCCGTCTTGTAGGCTCTACGGATGAGTATATCTATCTTGTTTCTCTCGCTCTTGTTCCACTTGTGGTAGGTCGCCACGTACGCTACGTGACATATGACGAACGAGTGGATCAGTCTGATCAGGCTCTCTTCCCTCATTCCACTTTTCTTGTTCGTGACTCGTTTGAGTAGTATCGTGGCGTTCGCCGCTTTCGCAATGAGCCGGGTGATGGTCTCGCCGTTTCTAACGTGCGTCTCGATCGTCATCCCCAACACTCTGATCTTGTTGACTCTTGGGATCGCGTTTCCCTCTCTGGTCTTGACTTTGATTGCCTCGTACTCTCTCGGGCTGCTCTTGGGTTTGCGGTGCTTGATGGGCGGGCAGACGAGGAGCTCCGACTTGCTCGGCGAGCATCTGAGCCCCGTTCCGTCGAGTTGGTCTTCGATCGCATCAACAGCCTCCTGTAGGGCGGATTCGATGTGGGCATCGCTGCCCCCTTCCACCCACAGCGTTATGTCATCCGCGTATATCGTAAGTCAGACTTACTTGATGTCCCTGAGCCTTTCGGCCACTCCTATCATCACGAGATTGAAAAGCACCGGCGAGATAACCGATTCCTGAGGTGTGCCTGTGCTTCCCAGCTTCTTCTCCTGTGCTTGGAGGTCCCACGCTCAGAGCTCGGCCGTTCTGTCCGTGAGGAAGTCTGATGTAATTGTATGATCTCTCTCCCATGTTGAGTTTCGAGACTTGGGATAGGATCGCCGAGTGCTTCACCTTGTCGAAGGCGCTCGCAAGGTCGAGTCCCAGTACTGCTTTGTTGTCGCCGGTGTTGCCGTCGATGACCTGGTGCTTGAGTTGTATCATGGCGTCTTGGGTACTTAGATGCTGCCTGAAGCCAATGATCGTTTCCGGGTAGAGATCTTCTTTCTCGAAGTATTATTGCCACCTGTTGAGCAGGACGTGCTGCAACCCCTTGCCCACGCAAGATGTGAGCGATATGGGTCGGAGGTTATCCGTGTCGGATGGCTTACCCGGCTTGGGGATCAGGATGATCTTGGCCTTCTTCCACTGCGTCGGCAGCGTTCCCGTTTTCCAGCATTTGTTGTAATAGCTCGTGAGGCTTTCTGTGGATTTGTCGTCGAGGTTCTTAAGCGCCTTGTTGGTGATGCGGTCCAGCCCGGCCGCCGACCTGTTGTTGAGGTCCTGCAGTGCCGTGCGAACTTCTTCTAAGTCTATATCTCTGTCGAGACGGGTGTTAGGCAGCCCTCCGTACGGCCCGTGGCACTCCGTGGACGTAGTCGGCAGGTATCTGTCGCTGATGAGTTTCGTCACCATATCGGCGCCGTGTTTAGTGACTTCTCGATGGATGAGTTTCGCCAGTCGGTCCCTTTGGTGTGACTTAGTCTTGGTTTCGTCGAGCAGATGCTTCAGCAAGTTCCATGTTTTCCCGTTGTGCATCTGGCCGTCGGCAGCGTTGCATATCTCGTTTCACTGTTGCGCACATAGCGTGCGACAGTGGTCCTCGATTGCTCTGTTGAGTTCTGTGACTTTCTTTCACAGCCTACGATTAAGGCGTTGTTCTTTCCATCTGTTGAGAATGGACTGCTCTGCCTCGATAAGGTGGGCCAGCCTTCCACCCATTCTGTTCGTTTCGAGGTCTGTTACTATGTCCTTGGTTGAATTTCGAACATCTTGGAGGATCTTGTTGGTCCACGCATCGATGTCGTCAATTTCTGTCTCTTCCGCCTCCTGATTTTTGTTATCTCTGAAAGCGGTCCAATCGATCCGCGTATGCTTACTGACGTTGGTACTGCTCTGCTCTGGTATGACGATTTCCACGATCATGTGGTCGCTGCCGAGGTCCACCCCCGGGTTCCTCCACGTGATCGTGATTGGTTCGTTGTTCTTGACGAGCGTGAGTTCGGGGCTGGTATCTCGGGGCACGGAGTTGCCAATTCTCGTTGGGTAAACCGGGTCGGTTATGAGGGTATAGTCGAGTTCCGCCGCGTCTTGGGATAGGTTTCTGCCTTTCGCATTGCTCTTGACGTAGCCCCACGCCGGATCCATTGCATTAAAGTCGCCGTATGCGATCAGCGTGCTCTGGCCGGCCGTCGTGCTTGCTTTGTTAAGAATGGCTCTGAACCTCTGCAGCCTCCGCGATGGGTTACTGCAGATTTTCAAAATGAAGATGTTTTTTCTTTGCTTGGTCGGTATGAGTTCGGTGAGCGTGTGTTCAATCCTGACGTTGCTTAGCCGATGTTCGACGAAGGTGAGTGCCTTCCTGACCAGGGCGCACAAGCCTCTGCCTTCAGGCGGGCCCGCGTGCACCCTGTAGCCGGGGAGGGACGGCTTGTCCGTTAGTGTTTCTTGGAGGAGAAGCACGTCGGGCTTGCGAGCCGCGTGCTCGATGTGCTGCTGGACGACTGTCCTCTTCTTGACGAAGCCGCGGCAGTTCCACAGCCACACTGTTATGCCTGTGGAGATGGAGGCCATGATTGTCCTAATCGGAATTCTCCGCGCTGCTGCGCTTGGTTGACTTGATGCTGTACTGGCGCGAACGTTGGGTTTCTTAGTATTAGTTGCACGCTTCTTTCCACAATGTTGAGTCCATTGACGTTCTCGGTTTGGAAGGCTTCGATGGCTTCCTTCATCGATTTGATCATATCCTCGAGGCTGTTGAGTTTGGCCTTGTTGCTGCTGTCGGTGCTGCAGTTGCTCATGTTGTTCGTGGTCTTGCGTGATTCGACGGCCCTCTTCTTCGTTGCCGGCTCCTTGTCTGCGTCGGCCGTAGTTTCTTCGGCCTTGTTGTTGCCGCTCGGGCTGGGTCTTTGCTGTTCGACGTTGCGGAGGGCGTTGCGGATCTCCGCGATTTCATTGGTGAGGTTGTTGATGGTGGCTCGCAGGGTCGCGTTCTCCTTTTTCAGGGCCTCGTTGATCTCTCGTTCCTTGGTTGAAGCGTTGTCTTCTGTCTTGGCGTTGTCGCTCGGATTGGTCTTCATGATACCTCGTGCGGCGTTGCCCCAACCGGCTCTCTCGCGCGACTGTGATCCTTGGGTTTACGTTTTTCGCGCGTCTCTGCTCTGGCTTCTGCAGCTGCTATTTCTCGACTGCGCGCGGTCTCTCGATGGCGTTCTTGACTTACGGGCAGCTGGCTTATCGAGTGGTGGGAAATCGCTCTGCGACGGTAGCTGGTGGCTGACCTTTCGGCGCTCCCACTGACGCTTGCGAAAGATGTAGGGAACATTGTCTCTGGCTTTACATTCTGTGTCAGCGGTCAAGTGAGCGCCGCCGCAAAGTTTGCATTTGGGTGTACATTTGTGGTCTTCTTTCGGGTTCGCTTGGCCGCAGCCCCTGCAGATCCGGTTGGTTGGCGTCGGGCAAACGTCCTTGCGATGACCGACCCGACCACACTGGTGGCAGACGTCAATTTGCTTTCTGTACAGGTGGCACAGTATGAGCGTGACACCATATCGGACAAAGTTTGGTACCTTGGGTCTTCTGAAGGCTACTATGATCATGGTCGCGTTGCCGATTCTTTTGGCGCCTATGGCGAGTGGGTTTCAGTCATTTACAATGTTGCTGTCGAGATCTTCGGCTTTCTCGTCGACAGGGATGCCTCGGATGATGCCCTTCATGGTGCGGTACGGCGCCGTGCGGTATGCGCTGACTTTTAAGGTCTTTCTTGAATGTATATCGCTTGAATTCTTGCGTAGCGGACGGCCTTTTCTTCCTTGGGCGTGCTGATCACCATTATATTTTGTTGCGCGTTCGGGCAGATGGTGTCCGATGCGTTTCTTCGTTTGTTATCTTGGCCTCGGCGAGAATGGCCGCAGCGACGGTCGTAGTGCCGATCTTGGTGATGTCGAGTCCCCCTCGCGGTCTGATTACGATCTTGTTTTCCTCCAGCGACATGGCTGGCATTCTCGCTGCCTTGATGGCCGAGGCTCTAACGTTCTTATTTCCTTTCGCTTTCTTGCTTACTTGGTTGTCGGTGCCGGCGAGCTTCGCGTCCAGGTCTCGTTGACGGAGTCTTGACATGCGCTCCCTCGCGAGCGTCCATCCATGGCCGCGGTGGAATTCCTCGGGAGAAATTTCTTCGCCTTGAACTTGCACGGTCATTGGAGAGTCGGAGATCGTTGCCAGAACGGACGTTTCCTCCATCTCGGGGCTGAGTGGCTGCCACCGAGGCGGCGAGCCGCGGCAGCCGCGACAGCAACGAGGGCTATCGCTCGCGGAACACACCTAGCGGAACGCCCCCCGCACGGCGGTGATGAAAACTGTCCGGTAATTCGAAGCAAAAGGCGTACCTTCGGGAACTTTCAATATCCGTCGGTTCTTCTCGACTTCAGGAACACATCGCGACAGAGAAAACTTCGATTCGCGCAAATTAGCATCGCGAAATTAATTATAAATGACGGAGCCGACGTGAACGCGTCCGTTCGCTTCGGCTAACGCAGCGCCATCCTACACAGTGAAAAAAAATGGCGACGATTACGGTACTTCCTAATGCGAAGTTTGAGCGCAGCTCGTCAGCTGTTTCCGCTTTTCGATAGATTGAGGCAGAGTTCGAGCAAGACATGTATGTGCAATTAGAGACAACTGGCTACGGGACAATGGTGACAGCGATGACAACGCGAGACCCTGCAACGGGCGTCAAAGAGGTTAATGCTGAAACGATGCTATTAGAGACATGTTTTGAAAAGCGTTTTTTTTTACCGTGGTGAACCGGGTGTATATACGCAAGCTACACCAAAATATGATGCTTTTCTCTGTTAGTGTGTGAATTCTCGGTTACTGTTCATTTTACCCTGCAGTTCGGTGTTGGCGTTCGCATTATTCGTGAATTACCATGCGTGGTCACGTCATTAACGTGAGCTACTCAAGCGTGCCCTTCATAATTCTTTCACAGGAATGGAAAGGCTCAGTATTTGTCACGCCTTTTTTTGTGGACACCTGAATCGCGCCGCAAGCAAAGGAAGGAAGGTAGGAGTGAAAGTCCACTTGAGCTCTGAAGCGTGCGTGCCTTTATTAATTGGTTCACATGAATGGAAAGGCGCAGTATCTGTCACACTTGATTCTGTCTACACCTGCATCAAGGAAGGAATGAAGGTGGGAATGACAGTGCAGCTGGGTACAATGGAAAGGCGAAGTATATGTCACACTTGCTTCTGTAGACATCTGAATCGCGCCGTAAGGGAAGGGTGGGAGTGAAAGTGGAGCTGGTTACGAGGGAAAATGCTGACGCCGCGAAACCCAGCAAAGGGCGCTTTTTAAGCTGACGATCCTTACATAGACCTCAACAATCATTCGCCCAGATTTCAAAGGGCCGACCACTTGGGATGCCTTGCTTATCCGCACCGCTGGTGGTAACGTTATTACGCCATACGAGCTATGCACCGCGATACAGAGTGAATGGGTGCACTTTTGCTACGAACTTCATGGTCCTATAGAGCTTCTTGCGAGACGTTTTTCTGGGTATGGATTGTTTCATTGGACATCGGGAGATCATGGACTTTCGCTAAAAGTTCATCAAGCTCTTGACGTACAGCGCAATACCTACTACGACGACATCGACGTATCCCATCACTCTAACCGTCATTGATGAATATTTATCCGTGCCGTCCCGATCAAGCGTCTTCGCCTGCGTGGGCAACGCAGACGTCGAAATCATCAAAGGCGTCGTCAAAGGAAGCAACCTGTTGATATTACGAAAAGGCTCGGCAACGCAAAAGGTATCGCCCCTATACGAGGAAGACAGGCTCGGATGCTGGTGATGAACTTCACCGAAGGATACCGGCATATTACCAGGGGCACGACGATCGCATTCCTCGATGCGCTGTCAGACACCCGAGAAGTCTTCGTCTTCCTGACGAGCAGCAGAAGATTCATCCACCCGAGGAGATCAGCTCACTTGCGACATCAGCCCAGCACTACCTTGGAGGAGACAAGCTAAAACGAGTGATTTTCGTCATATTGATGGTGCTATAAACTCCGTTGGCAAAGCACCGCATTATCACAGAAGATTATTCCCGACCTCTGCATCAAACCCCTGTTGTGTACAGTCGCGAGATTGCCAAGCCATTGGCTAGAAAGTCGATGAAATGCTTCGGACCACGTCATCTAGCCATCGAACCACCAATGGGCGGCTCCCATCATTCCGGTGAAGAAGAAAGACGGGACAGTTCGTTGCGTTGATCACCTCCGCTTGAATAGCATAACGAAGAAGTATGTTTACCGGCTCCCCCGCATCGATGACACACTGGATCGGCTCCGCAATGCTAAGTACTTTTAATCGATAGACCAAAGAGTGGGTACTGGCAAACTGAGATCGTCGAAAGAGACTTCGAGAACATCGCATTCATCACGGCAGACGGCCTCTTCGAGTTCAAGGTAATGTCGTTCGGTATCTACACAGCACCAGCGAAGTTCTAGCGAGTTTGTATACCGTGCTGGCTCGCTTGTAGTGGCGAATTTGTATGTTACGCTTAGACATTATCTTTGTTTTCGCATCAAGCTTTGAAGAATATCTGAAAAGGCTTCGGGTAGTCCTGAAAGCAATCACGTCATCAGGGCTAACATGAAGACCAGAGAATGCCACTTCAATGGAGAGGAGCTGCTGTTCCTGGGTTATATCATAAGCGAGAAAGGAATTCGCCCAGACCCATAGTAAACGGCTGCGACAGCCAAGTTTCCAGAGCTTGAGGACAAAAAATCTGTGCGGCGACTCCTTGGACTGTGCGCGTACTGTCAGCGATTTGTCGAGAATTTCTTGAGCATCGCCGAACCGTTGACGACACTCTCAAAAGCTGACGTACCTTTTAAATGGGAAGCACCGCAAGCAGAAGCCTTTGATGAACTTAAGTGTCACCAACAGGGCCCTCCTGTTCTAGGTCACTTTGATGACAATGGCTAGTCTAATTCGCACCGCCATAGCACGATAATTCTATATGTACATTCCAGTATTGATGCTGTGAAACGACAACTGCACTTTATTGTCCTTGTTAGACAGCACTTAATAGGACATCCTGATATCAATTTGCATAACCGCCTTCTTCTTTCTGTGCTGAGATGGTTGCCGTCTAAGACGCGCTTTGCTCTGTATCCGACATAACCTTACCACCTACAGCCAAAATTCTCATCCGCACGGACGCCCTTCAAGCAACACGTCTGCTCTCACGCGTCAGTCGGAGACCAGAAATCTGCCAGAATATTTATCATCTGGGCGGCTCGCGTCTCGCAAACCGTTCGAATTGAGTGGGTCCCACGTGACCTACTCAGATTGTAAAGCTATGCAAATTCCGCAACCCGCGAGGCGGCTCTACCTTCCTCACTGCCACGCTTTCTCGGTATGGATGATGCCACTCTGCTTCTCACAAGAAAGGAGCACCTCCGGCGCCGCACACGTGCTCTTATCCCACCATGTGCGGTACCCCTTCCCAGCGGTCTTGCCGGCGCAGAGGAGGTTGCGCGACAGAGTATCCGGGTCGGAGGTGACCTCACACGTGCTGTAACATGAACATAGCCTCAATACCGATATTTATTTAACGTCCAGGACATCCTATCTGCAAGTCACAAAAACATGTCACCCCTTGTTGTGAGGGTGACCGGCACTGAAGCCGGCGAGATTTCGGAACCTAACGGCATTGGGCCTTTCGCAGCAAAACCCATCTTTTTACATTGCTTGGACAAAGGGCCTTATCATCGTTCCCTCTCGAGCTTTATTAGAGCTGCCAACTTTTTTCTTTCATTTAATACCCCTTTTAATTTTCTTTCTACATATTCCTTTATGCCCTGTAGTAATAAACAACGTTATAAAAAAATTCGCACCGACTCAAGCAGTGTGGGCCTAGGCGCCGTTCTCGGTCAGAAAGTGCCCGACATGAGAAAATTGTCGCGTATGTTAGCAGGTCCCTCTCGAAAGCTGAATCAAATTACTCGACGACAGAGAATGAGTGCCTCGTGATCATCTGGGCCGCTTCGAAGTTCCGGTCGCAGCTATACGGTCGACCATTAATGATGGTAATCGATCTCCACGGGCTCTGTTGGCTGGTACATTTGAAAGACTCTAGTGCCGCCTTGCCCGATGGAGCCTACGTCTTCAAGATTTTGACATTTCTGTAGTCTACAAGTGTGGCAGCAAGCATTTCGGTGCAGACTGCTTTTCTCGAGCTCCCGTCGACGCTTCCTGCGAAATAAGACGACGAGGACGACGTCTTGGTAGCGGTAAGCGCCAGCAGTTTCGCAAAACAACAGCGATTAGATCCCGACTTGAAAGACCTAGCCGATCACGTGGAAGGTATAGAAACACTCATTTTTTGTACTTCACTTTTACGCTGTAAATAGCACGTAGCGATTCTGTAAGCATAGAACACGGTTTTAGAAACACGAAATCGCAATACATAATATATGATCGCGTTATTAGGATACAGCTGTTTTCGTTTTTTTCGCAGTTGGCAAGGTTTTGCTTGACGTTAAAAAACAGAAGTTATAACATTGAAACGTCATCTGAACCGAAAACGTCCGACGGTAACCTCTAGGTGCGGTGTCTGCTCTGTTTGAAGTGTGACTCCGCCATATATGCTCTCATGGCGGAGTCACACTGCGGAAACAATTGGTGAACTGCGTCCGTAAACATGATATTTACGTCGCGTTGGCGATCCTGTCACGCCGCGCCAACACGAACTATCTGTCGTTTCCGCCTGTCAAAAGCTGTCACCAACTTGCTCTCTGACAACTTGTTGCTCGTGGCAACACCGATGTCTGGTGCAGCTCGCTTCGCTACGGTTTCCCCCAAATTCCTGACCCGTTCCGAAGTTCCGAAGCGCCATCCAGCGCTTCGGTGGTAGTTAATCTACGGCCATCCGTAGATTGACGACCGCAGACCACGCTTACTGCTATCACCGCCGCCGACTGGTTAGTTCATTTGCGTACGCATGTAAGCCCAATAAGACTATTTGAAGTCAACTCCTGTCTCCCCATATGTCGCCGACGGTATTGTTACCACTACGGAGCAATATATGCTTCTAGTAGCAAAAGCAGTATTTTTTGGTTATGTGTCCTTAAGCGACTCTCGAAGTTGCCTTATTTGGTGAGTTGGCATAATTTGCCAAACTAATTTGTGTTTAACACAAGTGCCCCTCTATTAAATGAGCGCAGTTCACTTGAACCGCAACTACGAACCTGGTTCAAACAAAAAAAGAAGTAACCTCTGCTGACGGGTGAGTAAAAACACACGAATTTCTGAGGAAATAGGAAAATCAGTGGAAACCATTTCACAGAGAACAGGAAAACGGGTAGAGGCAACGGCTGAGCGAGATTTTCCTTTGCTTCTTTGTCAATAGAGGAACTATCCTAACTATTCAAAACAGCGTGAAATGTGTGAATCTTCGAAATTATTTGGATTCTGATTGCTTTAGTGCTGCTTTATACAGCACTGCAGCAAAAAAAAATAATTTATGCAGAACAAAGAGCACAGTGCACAAAGCAAGAAGTTTGCTCCTTTACTTTATTCGGACTGAATATTGGCCCCAGCGCCGAATGTGACAAGATATTCAAATACGCCGTAAGACCACTGCATTGAAGAAACGAGCCATTTTCATTCGTAAAGTCCTTATATAACGTCTCTAATAGCAAAATCTCAAAGGACAAAAGAATGAAAGCGATGCATGAATTCTCATATCTTCAGCTAACTCTTAACTCTGCCAGCAAAACGGAAAAGTGCTTCAGGAAGCTAATAGCGACGGAAATCAAGCAATAATGTGGCAAAACTTTTATTTTTACTGCAGGTCGATTATAACAATCAGCAGAATATCAATTTTTTTGCTTGAGAAAACTGAAAAACGACCACATGCTGACAGTGGGATCTGAACCCATGACGTGCTCTACTGGCTTAGGTCTGATGGCAGCTGCGCAATTTTTTACATTCAAGTATATCTGCGTAGCGTGCGGCCTAGCCTCAAGATTGTTCACCAGTGCAACCATTGTTCATATTTTAACACGGGAGGTCCAGGCAAAAAAACCCTGGTTGTTAAAGTTAAAAAGAAAATATGTATGTTCGCTCTTTGCTTGCTTAAACATGTCTTTGGGATATAAAACAACCCCCTCAAACCCATTCTGAATACGTACGCAGGCTGTCTTCTGCGAAAAAAGATATTGACATAAGCATGAATTACAGAAACCAAACGAGGTTTGAAAGCAGTGAACTAAGGTAGAAGGGGGGTTGGGGGGCTTCAGTTCGCAAGTGGAGCCACCGTTTCAACAAGTGGACACGTCCAATTGTCGAAATGGTGGCTGGACTTGCGAGCTGAGGCTTCCCCCCTCTACCCTTGCTCAGTGCTCTTTCATACAGTGCAGCCATTTTTTCTCTAGTTCTACCGTGGATCGTAAACCAAACAAGCTAGTTTCTTCAACCACTTTAAAAATTACTCACAAAGTGGAGTTTGTATTAAAAAATGTTTCCTGTACAAATTCTCACCCGCAACGGAATCAAAACTTGTTGTCATGCAGCTTATTTTTATAAATCACGAATTAGCTCTTTATTAACGAATTTGTCTGGTTTGTGCCGATGTGCAGTACGCAGCCATGAACAGATGATACATAATAGTTTTTTGACACAGTGAAAAATTTGTCTTTTAAAGCTCAGCAGCACAAGGAAATCCGTCTGTTTTGTCTCCTAAAATCTAGGAATGATTGCATCAGACGTGCAAGAAGTTCGGAAGAAATGGATGTCTGCCAAAACAAATGTCCTGTGTTAGAACTGCACAGAATCACAGTTTATTCCGCTCCTGCACCCTGTCATGCGTTTTCTTTTGCTCCGTCGGTCAAAAAGTAAAGAAGCTGGCTGTGAATGTCCTTTTCCCGCACCAACGAAGCAAAACAGCCTACATGACACGGCACAACAGCGCATGCATTTTGATTGAGGCAGCTTTAAGCATACATTAACACGCCATCAGCAGACGTCACGCTTTCCTCGAGGTTACTGCACTTCTAATGCGCCCAGCTTGAATTTATTTTTGTGGAAAAAAGTGCTTGATTTCAAACGCTCCATAATTTTACGAAATAAAAGTTTCTTCACTTTAAAATAAATATTGTATTGCCTTGGCATCAGCTTCGAAACTCCCAATTATTGGTTCTAAGTATCCAAATTGATTAGGAAAAGTTGTACTATCATTTCAAATAATGATATTCGCTTTAGGATGTTGAGCCCCACAAAACAAACAAACAAACAAAATAATGATATGGAAAAAATAAATTTTCATACCAAATTAAGGTGACTGCGGCACTTATAATCCGAAAGTAAAGCAGTGACTGATTACACACTTAATTTGGAATACTTAAGAAGCAATGAGCAAAAATGATAGGTATAAGGCACCCTCCTGAGTGAAAGGATATCTGATATTTTCAACCTCAATTAGGCTATCACTACTAATGCCATTCAAAATTCAGAATAATGTTATCACCCCAGCCTCATAAGCAAGTGACTATCAGCTAAACTGATCAACTACAAAAGTCAATTTCAACAGTGTCGAAAATAAGGTTCTTGAGAAATGTTCTACTAATTGATCAGGGTAGCTATGTGACTATAACACGAGACGATTGCTCCGGTGAAAAAGTTCCGGAACACGGATGCTATTACAGTAGACAGAAATTTCATGATTCAAACACTATGAACCCAGATGTGATTTAGAATAAAGGTAGCAATTAGAAAACACACTGGCGAAGGTTGCTGCCAATGAAAATTTTGAAGGATACGTAGCTTTCACAGTAGACTAACTCAAAGCCTACAGTAAACGGCACCATACAAATAGGCAGTTCCGGCAAGAGTGCATTGAAAATCGTTATTAAATTTAAGAGCGGGTCGTCTATTAGTATGCGTTATCTCCAGTGTCTGGGGTTGCCCTGTTAAATAACATAAGTGTTGGTAACTGTAACACTTCACAACTACTAGCTTGCTGTAAGCTACGTTCAGCACCATTACATAAATATTTTTAGAATAAACTTGCTATTACTTTGACATATTATCGTTAGTGCCAGCTCATGCAGTGCAGTGTTAACGTTCGACTTTAGCGTCCATGTCAAAACATGACAGCCAGCCTTCAAACAGCAAGAAGGGCAGTCTCACGGTGTAAACACCGCTTTAGGACACACATTCTAAATCACTTTTGCCTTTCTTTAACTATTCCAAATTCTAGGCGCAAGGAGTGTAGTCTTTCTGATCGGAACGAAATCTTGAGGCTGTTGAATATCAAGGAGATTCCTATCGTTTTGAGGCTGTTGATTATCAAGGATATTGCTATCGTAAAGATAGCAAAGGTTGCTAGGCTCCCAGGTCAAAGAAGAATAGCTAACTTATATGTGCCAGTAAAGCAGCAGCATGAAAAAAAAAAAGGCTCGAAAAATGAGAGGTTCACTTAGTTTGCTCACATCAGCGAGAGACAACAACAAAACAGCCGCGGTAGTTTTGGCGCTTTGACAAGACATCAAAGTATTATTGCACATCAAGACGAGGACGAGGAAGGACAGGAAACACACGAACGCTAATTTGCAACAATTCCAAACACAAAGCGGAATATAAAGGCAAGTCATTACTTGATATCGTCCAAGCGCTGCGGGAAAATGGAGGAGTGCATGATAGATATTTTATATATTTTCTATACAGGGGTACAAGGAAAGCGACCTGTGCCCCTGTTTAGAAAAGAACAGAAATATTGGCGATGTCACTGAACCATTCGCCCGCTGCGCTTGCATGATGTCAGGCCACGACGTGCCTTTATATTCCACCCTGTGTTGTGAAATAAATTAGTGCAAGTTAACCCTCGTGTCTCTCTTTTCCTCCCTCATCTCGTCTTGATGTGCGCTGTTCTTCAGTGTCGACACGTGCAATCTATGGTGGAGCGCTCGAGCAGTGCACTGCCCTTTGAATATAAGGACACTTTGCCGCAGTTTTTGTTTTATTTATTTAAACGCAACGTTCGCGCGCCAACGGCAGTGCAGACCAAGAAAGCAAGCTGCAACTAACAAACCATCGGCTACCTTGTAATTGTAATTTTGACAACCGTTACGCACAGCTTGACTGTTATACAGAATGGGTGCCGCTGACTGTACATTGTGTAGAGAAATTGAGCCTCGAGGAAACTTTAACAATGAATAATATAAGATCTGAGTTAGATGGAACACCATGATGATAATCATAGTTTCAGTTCTATAGCACTGCATGATCTTGCATGCACTATTTGCAAAGGCTGCGTTTGAACAGATGCTGAAACGGCTTCTTTAACAAGTACAGGCACCAATATTTGTCTTGCATATTTTCTTCTTTAAAGCAATGCATAATGCATTTGTATGCATGAATAACCCCTTTATGCTAATGTACGATGAATATACAAACTATAGTAGCATTTATTGTTCATACTATTTCGTTTTTAACAACTGAAAAATGAATGAGGTGAAAGGAGGGTTTAAGTCATTAGTCATGAAAAGCGCAGTATTATTACCAATGTATACTTATAATTCACGACAATGCTCTAATCAGCCTGCTTCAATGGTTACAATGATGCCGCAAGATACGTCGAATATATGTATAAAATAGATGTAGGCGTCTGAATAGAAACGCTTTGCACAAACACTGAATCCCATACGTGAGCTTATTTTGTTGTTGTGGCCCCACCAATAGTTTTAAACTAGCAGAGAACTGTGCATCAGCCCACTGGGCTCATATCATGTTGAATGAATGAAACGTTTATATACTATCTGATATAACTTTCCTAAACAACATTGTACTGCTAGTCAGCATCACGACACTCATCATGCGGCTTAATAAACATAACTGAAGGTGACCTTTTGAAATCAGGAGAATATAAAGATGCTGCAAAATCGTACCATTTTATTACATGTGCGGTGCTATATTCATACAGAAATTCCAATTACTCACAATCATAAACTGTTCTTACAGGTTTGTGTGCATCTTGCACCCATGATGTCATAAATGCCCTACATTAGGAAATTGTGCTTAAACATTTTGCGTTCGCATAGATTGAAACACATAACATTCTGGCCCAATGAGATTCTTTGTGCTTCCATTCCAGTGTGCTAGACATCCACTATGTATTTATCTTACATGCATCTAGCTAGGATATCTCCAGTACGTTCTATACCCTGTAATGGATATTACTTTTAATGTTGCAGGTACGTTGATTCCTGGAAAACGAGGCCAAAATTTTGACCTGCGGGAAGCATGAAAGAAACAGTATAAAATATGATGGACGTGACTATAATATTTTGATTCGCTGGGAGATGAATGCAGAATGGCATGACTACTGTTAATGGCATGACTGAATTGCCGTTAGCCTAGAGCAAGCGCTTTGCCGCGCGGCACTGCTAACGCTTTTTCTTCATTTTCCTATTCCACAACAGTATAATATGCAGCTAGCCCATTTTTCCGAACTTTAAAGATGTCATCGTGCTGTTATTTTCACTGACGAAAATAAAATATGCCCTTTGAGGATTGACCGCTGAAGTCCCGAAGCATTAAATGATCGAAGCCTTAGTTGGAGGTTTTATTTATTCAAAACAAAGGTCGTATGTGTCGTGGTGGCCTATGGCGAAGTAGGTACACTCTTCGAGGCTGTATATATGCACCAGTGAGAGTTGTTTTCAATAGATATAGTAGAAGTACTGCTGCCAGAAATGTTCGCCGTTACGTCGGTGTGCGCCTTCCTAGGATTTTTCTTTATGTGCTCTCGAGACCATGAAAGCGTTGTCGCATTTGAAACACATGCAAGTTTGGTAAGGTAAACAATTTTTCTATCCCATGAGATACCGATATGGCTAATTTAGCATAGTGTACATCGGACTGATATCCATTGTTCTAGTCTGTACTGTAGTTTCTAAGGTTCATCGTAAAATATATTTTGGTTTGGAGCCTCTTTGACTAATGGGCCTCAAAATTTATACATGCTTAGATCACAAGCATTTTTCTTGAAGACACAGCGCAAAAAAGACGGGCACAACACAGATGTAGACAGGACAGGCGCTAACTGACAACTTTATTTTCGAGGAAACCCGCAGCACAATTTATGTCAAAACTCACGTGACAATCAAGGGGCTTATACTACGACCAAATACAGTTTAACAAAGTGCGGCCGACAATCTTGACCCGGAAAAACCATATAAGAAACAAGGGGGGCCGGAAAGCATTATCAACAGATTATATAAAACTCATTGTGAACTTAATACACCAGAGGGGGTGCGAACAACACCGTGGCCAAGGGACGGTGCCAAAGAACCCAACCAAAGCACCGAGCGAGCCTAAAAGGGCCCAAAACAAGGGAAGTAAAAGCAGTCATAAGTCAAAACCAGAAAAAACGTGCGCGGCAAAAGCAGAGTCAGAACTAAAAACAGATAAAACGTGCGAAGCAAAAGCATAGTCACAACTAAAAACAGATAAAACGTGCGAAGCAAAAGCAGAGTCAAAAACTAAAGACAGACGAAACGTGCGAAGCAAAAGCAGAATCAAATCAAAAAGCAGAACAGTCTGTGTGAAGCAAAAGCAGAGTCATGAACTAAAAACAGACCAACCGCGCGAAGCAAAAGCAGAGTTAAAAACTAAAGACATATGAAACGTGCGAAGCAAAAGCGGAGTCATAAGCTAAAACAGACGATACGTGGGAAAGCAAAAGCAGAGTCAAAACTAAAAAAAGACTCAGGAGTTTAAAAGGCTCCCCGCTAAAACATTGAAGTGCTAAGCAAGAATAATCAGGATGGGCGAGTGGAAGAACAATTAAGAAGAATGAGAAAATCAAGGGAGTAAACACACCAGAAACCGGGAAGTAATAAAAGAAATTACACAGTCGATAACTCGTTTCAAATCAGTCAGCAACCGGTTGCTTGTGGTAATAAAGCAAAAAGGGTTATAACACCTACATATGGCCATCAAGGAATTCAAATTCGCTTTCAAGAAGGTTGATAGAAGGTACGCTGACGCAATCCTGACCGGCCTTTCTAATGAAGTATGCCTCCATGACTTCGCGCTCAGTTTTTTCTTTGGCTGATCTTAAGAAATCTGTGCTATCTAAGAGCGGATAACATGCGTTAGTTGGATCTGTTTTACAAGCTTTACAATGTTCGGCGAGGTTAGTACCCGATTTGTTGCGTACGCATAGTCTGTGTTCTCTCGCCCTCTCACTGAAACATCTTCCAGTTTGTCCGATGTACTGGAGCCCGCAACTGATTGGAATCCTGTACACGACATTTTTCTTGCATTCCGTGAACTTAGTATGATGTTTCTTCGTGCATGCTACTTGCTTTTTCATCTTTCTAGTGCATACTTTCGATAGTTTGCATGGTGCAGAGAAAATAATTTTGACGTTATAACGCGCTGCCAGCTTTTTGAAGTTATGTGAAAACTTGTGGAAGTATGGAATCACCTGGACTGGCATCTTACTCTTGCTTTCTTCGTTTCCTGGCTTACTACGTTGACTGTTTGAGGCTTTTAGGTTTTGCAGAAGGCTTTCACACACTGCTACAATTACGTCAGGGGGGAAACCTGCGTCTTGTAGACGCTTGAATTGCTCATTCATGCTAGTAGCCATGCGGTGGATTTCGTTGTGGCACCGTGAAGACAGGAAAACACGATGCCACGCTTCACAACCTTTGAGTGTGCACTATCAAAACATAACAGGCGCTTTTTTGTGCGCGGACGGTACATCCAGCACAGCGTGTGGCCGTTGAAATCCAGCTCAATATCTAAAAACTGAATGAGGCCATCTGTAGGCGATTCCCATGTGAACTTTAAACCGGAACCGTGATCAGAAAAGATGCTGAGCACCTCCTTGACAACATCACCTTGTCTAGCATGACATTTACTAAAAATGATCAAAAAGTCATCAACGTATCTGACCACTTTTTTAACTGGAAGGCTTGAAAGATTGGCTTGAATACGTTTGTCAACTACAGATAAAAATATATCACACATCACAGGAGCGACCGACGAACCGATGCAGATACCTTTTTTCTGGGTAAAGAATTGTCCGTCTGAGCAAATAGCCGTTGAGTCAAGGTAGTATTCCAGCAGAGAAAGGAAAGAATCGCTCCTAGTTCCTGCGCTGTTCTGGAATGCGACTTCCCCGCTTTCCGAGATCGAATCGCGGAGCACAATGAGCAGATCTTCATGAGGAACGGAGTAATAAAGGTCTTCTATGTCAACAGAAAAGCCACTCACTGCGCAGTAGGAATTTTGTTCAAGTATGCCGACCATTTCTTTGGAACTTCGAATGATGAAGGGATCTTCAAGCTTCAAGGTTTTAAGACACCGTTGCAGGTATGAACTCACTAGCTTTTCCCAAGTGCCGTTCTCAGACACTATGACCCTAAAAGGGCATTCAGGTTTATGTGTTTTAGCGGTATAAAACACTTCTAAACATCCGCTTTTCGTCTTATCTACTGCTCTCCTCAGGGTTTCAAGGCCTAGATCTTCCAGTAGCTGAATGGCGGCACGTCGACATCGCTTTGGATCAAACTTGACTTTTTTAAAATTCTTCTCAATGGCCGTTAGGGCTTTTTCTTGAAACATGCCAACTGGTAAGATGGTAAAGCCATCTTCTTTATCACACTGCAAAGCGGCTAGATTCTGTTGGTTAAGATAACTTGTAATTTTTCGAAACGGTGGTTTTCTCTTCACCAGGTGTCTTTCGTTACTCCTGAGGCAGGCCACCCCATCTTCAATAAGACGGTCTTTGTTATTTTCCGTGGCTCTTGAGGCAGTTTGACGCACTAGCGAAATCGATGTTTCCCTTTGCACGGGAGGCTGACGCGCGAACTTTGGTCCTTTTTCTAAGATGCTCCGTATTTCAGGGGAAATGACAACGTTACCCACAACGGTAACGCCTTCTCCTGTCTCCTTTGAAGCCTTGTTAGCTTTTGGTAGGCCAGATAGCGCTCGCTGCCACAAGAACTCTGTTGTCTGCGCCGCTAATTTCTTGGATGCCACTAATGTCCTCGCGCTCCTTGTTTGTTGCTCCAAAACGAGGATTCGAAGCCAGTCGTGGAATAGCCTAACTTGTCTCCAGTACTCATATTTGAGGATCTTGCATATTCTCCGCGTGTGTCCCCAAGATGGCCCCACAGCTCCAAACAAGGCTTGCACTTCCCATGGGACGAGGCGTCGTTTCAAGGAGAACGCCAGTACCCTTGACTGACATGTGGTCGAAGCGATGAGGTTAACACACGAAATGACAGGATTGCCCGCTCACATGGGAATCGCCTACAGATGGCCTCATTCAGTTTTTAGATATTGAGCTGGATTTCAACGGCCACACGCTGTGCTGGATGTACCGTCCGCGCACAAAAAAGCGCCTGTTATGTTTTGATAGTGCACACTCAAAGGTTGTGAAGCGTGGCATCGTGTTTTCCTGTCTTCACGGTGCTACAACAAAATCTTGTAACCACCGCATGGCTACTAGCATGAATGAGCAATTCAAGCGTCTACAAGACGCAGGTTTCCCCCCTGACGTTATTGTAGCAGTGTGTGAAAGCCTTCTGCAAAACCTAAAAGCCTCAAACAGTCAACGTAGTAAGCCGGGAAACGAAGAAAGCAAGAGTAAGATGCCAGTCCAGGTGATTCCATACTTCCACAGGTTTTCACATAACTTCAAAAAGCTGGCAGCGCGTTATAACGTCAAAATTATTTTCTCTGCACCATGCAAACTATCGAAAGTATGCACTAGAAAGATGAAAAAGCAAGTAGCATGCACGAAGAAACATCATACTAAGTTCACGGAATGCAAGAAAAATGTCGTGTACAGGATTCCAATCAGTTGCGGGCTCCAGTACATCGGACAAACTGGAAGATGTTTCAGTGAGAGGGCGAGAGAACACAGACTATGCGTACGCAACAAATCGGGTACTAACCTCGCCGAACATTGTAAAGCTTGTAAAACAGATCCAACTAACGCATGTTATCCGCTCTTAGATAGCACAGATTTCTTAAGATCAGCGAAAGAAAAAACTGAGCGCGAAGTCATGGAGGCATACTTCATTAGAAAGGCCGGTCAGGATTGCGTCAGCGTACCTTCTATCAACCTTCTTGAAAGCGAATTTGAATTCCTTGATGGCCATATGTAGGTGTTATAACCCTTTTTGCTTTATTACCACAAGCAACCGGTTGCTGACTGATTTGAAACGAGTTATCGACTGTGGAATTTCTTTTATTACTTCCCGGTTTCTGGTGTGTTTACTCCCTTGATTTTCTCATTCTTCTTAATTGTTCTTCCACTCGCCCATCCTGATTATTCTTGCTTAGCACTTCAATGTTTTAGCGGGGAGCCTTTTAAACTCCTGAGTCTTTTTTTAGTTTTGACTCTGCTTTTGCTTTCCCACGTATCGTCTGTTTTAGCTTATGACTCCGCTTTTGCTTCGCACGTTTCATATGTCTTTAGTTTTTAACTCTGCTTTTGCTTCGCGCGGTTGGTCTGTTTTTAGTTCATGACTCTGCTTTTGCTTCACACAGACTGTTCTGCTTTTTGATTTGATTCTGCTTTTGCTTCGCACGTTTCGTCTGTCTTTAGTTTTTGACTCTGCTTTTGCTTCGCACGTTTTATCTGTTTTTAGTTGTGACTATGCTTTTGCTTCGCACGTTTTATCTGTTTTTAGTTCTGACTCTGCTTTTGCCGCGCACGTTTTTTCTGGTTTTGACTTATGACTGCTTTTACTTCCCTTGTTTTGGGCCCTTTTAGGCTCGCTCGGTGCTGTGGTTGGGTTCTTTGGCACCGTCCCTTGGCCACGGTGTTGTTCGCACCCCCTCTGGTGTATTAAGTTCACAATGAGTTTTATATAATCTGTTGATAATGCTTTCCGGCCCCCCTTGTTTCTTATATGGTTTTTCCGGGGCAAGATTGTCGGCCGCACTTTGTTAAACTGTATTTGGTCGTAGTATAAGCCCCTTGAATGTCACGTGAGTTTTGACATAAATTGTGCTGCGGGTTTCCTCGAAAATAAAGTTGTCAGTTAGCGCCTGTCCTGTCTACATCTGTGTTGTGCCCGTCTTTTTTGCGCTGTCTTCAAGAAACTGCTACCAACTAGCCCAAACCAAATATCTGTTGCATAAGGATTAAGTTCAGTAAAAAAATGATTACAATAAAAAGCATTAGAAAATATATCACAGCAGTAGTAGAAAGCGGGAGTTTTCATTCAGGCAAGGATGGAAAATTCGCGTGCAAAACCACTATGCAGAATGCCCCTTGTCTGGGGAGACTCAGGGCCTTCGCAAGCTCCTGCGGCATCTTTAGATGAATGAAGTGAGGGTATTAAGGCACGAAATTAGACCTTCGGTATGCCTCAACTTTCATCGGTTTATCTTTGGTCACTCTGTTGTAATCGACACGCCGACGTTGTTTCATACGTTTTGTGAACAGCCGACATTGTACGACTCATTTTACCGCACACTTAGTGTCTTCTTTTATATTTTTATCGTGTCAACGAGTGCAGTACTTGTAAAAGTAGGTTTCTGAAAATGTGCTTTTCGCGTATTTTCATTTCGCACTTTATGGCACTGTAAACATTCAAAAGTCTAGATGTGCACTGAAAGCTCTTCAGAATAACTCATAAACTATTATATTTCAAGATACTGTAAAGAAGACCAAAACAGACAACGCTGCAGCATCGCGGTCACCATTTGCCTTGCTAAATATTTTAACGTCATTTGTTCTGCAATTGCAATGTCAATCTCTTGTGTGTGTTACCACTTTTCATTTTATATTTTCCTTATTTCCCGTTTTCTTTCCTTTCCTCTACACCTCAAATAGCTTTTTTTTTATGCAAGTATACATCAGAAAAGTTTCTTTGCTGCCCAATTCTTGACCGATCCCCCTCTGTTGGTATGCTCCATAAGTTATTTGGTCAACAACAGCAACATCGCTTGTCTCCGGCGCCCATCTCTCGCGCTGAAGCTGTGCCCTGCGGCTGGCAATTCGATACTACTGTGCCCGAACTACTGGTAGCGCTAGACGTTCGACCAAACTATTGAATCCACATTTCACTCGGTGGAGGTCAACTTATGGTTCCTTGTACCCATCTCGCCCTGGAACTTCGCCGCAGAACGTTGACTACCCCAATGACGGAGCCCACTTCATTGCACCTAGCTCCGCCCGTCACCTGCACAGCTGCCCTTCGTCAACGGGGACTCTGCTACCTTCAGTAGAAGCAGCGATGACGACGTCGACGATTGGCTGTCCGCTTACGACCGGGTCAGCCGTCACAATAACTGGGACGACAGTCGTAAGCTCAGCAATGTCATCTTTTACTTGAGCGACGTAGCTAATCTTTTGTTTCGAAACCACGAGTCGGACTTTACCACCTGGGCTAATTTCAAGACCAAATTTTCTGATGTCTTTGGCCGCCCTGCCGTCCGAAAACTCCGCGCGCAATAGCGTCTTCGGTCGCGAGTGCAGATGACCGGTAAAACGTTCACCCGTTACATTGAGGACATTGTTGATTTGTGTCGCCACGTTAGCCCGACTATGCCCGGGGTCGTTAAGATACACAATGTCCTCACAGGAATCGATGACGGCACATTCAATAGGTTCATCGCCTATGGCCCCACTACGGTCAAAGAAATCTACGACCTCTGTCAAAGCTATGACGAGCTGCGCAAAGAGTGTGTTTTGATTCGCCAGCCTCACGCTTCGCTCGCTGGACTAGCCGCGGAGAGGGAGTCATCTAGCCTCTCCGAAGACATCAAGGCTTTTGTACGTCAGGAGGCCGCACGACAACTGTCTCTGCAGCCATATGTTAAGGAGTCGTCACCAACTGGCCTTGTTCCGGAGCTTCGCCATGCAATCCAGTGACATGTCTCTGAAGTGGTCCTAGTTAAGAGGAAGGATGCTCAATACAATTTTGTGTTTATTGCCGCCTCAACAAAATTACTCGTCGTGATGTGTACCCCCTCCCACGAATCGATGATGCCCTAGACTGCTTGCAAGACGCAGAATTCTTTTCCTCACTCGATTTTCGCTCCGGGTATTGGCAGGTGCTTATGGCAGAGGCGGATCATGCTAAGGCCACCTTTATTACCCTAGACGGGCTGTAAGAATTTAATGTTATGCCATTCAGACTCTGTAACGCTCCAGCCACATTTGAAAGAATGATGGACACCGTACTACGCAGCCTGAAATAGTACATCTGTTTATGCTACCTCGATGATATCGTCGTCTTTCCAACCGACTTCCCGACCAACCTGAGTCGACTTCGCCAGGTCTTCACCTGCCTAACCTGCGCCGGTCTTTAACTGAACCTCAAAAAGTGCCGCTTTGGTGCCTGCCAGCTCACAATACTTGGACATGTGTGTAAAGATGGAGTTTTGCCTGACCCTGAGAAGCTGCGCGCCGTCGCTGACTTTCCGAAACCGACCACTTTGAAACAACTGCGAAGCTTCGTGGGCCTCTGCTCGTACTTTCGTCGTTTTGTTCGGAATTTCGCAACCTTCATAGCCCCCCTTACACAGCTCTTGAAAGGCACCCCTAACCTCTCCTCTTGGTCGCCAGCCTGCGATGATGCATTCGCGACGCTGCGCAATGTTCTGACGTCACCACCAATCCTTCGCCATTACGACCCTACTGCACCTACAGAACTTCACACCGATTCCAGTGGTGTCGGCCTCGGCGCCGTCCTCGCCCAGCGCAAGCCTGGCTTCTCCAAATACGTTGTCGCCTACGCAAGCCGTGCTCTCACCAAAGCCGAGTCCAACTACTCCGTTACCGAAAAGGAGTGCTTAGCAATCGTTGTAACGAAGTTCCGCCCTTACTTATACGGCCACTCCTTTGAGGTAGTTGCAGATGATCACGCTCTCTTCTGGCTCGCGTCTCTCAAGGATCCGTCTGGCCGTCCCGGGCGCTGGGCTCTCAAGCTTCAGGAATACGACATTCGTGTAGTGCACCGCTCTGGTCGCAAGCACTCTGGCGCCGACGCTCTCTCTCGGTCACCGCGCGCTCGCCTGACTCATCGTCCCCTCCATCGTCCTTGACAGCTCTGACCATTGAGGATATGCCTTTCGAGCAACGACAAGATCCTTGGGTTTCTAACCTGCTAGACATCCTTGGCACTCCTTCCGCGGCTACGCATCCTCGGGCAATCCGCCGACAGGCCTCCCATTTCACCATTCGGGACGGCCTCCTCTACCGAAGGAACTACAACTCAGACGGCAGGAAATGGCTTCTTGTGATTCCGCGCCACCTCCGCTCCGAGGTTCGCGCCCACCATCATACTGACCCGTAAAGCGCTCATGCCGGCATCCTGAAAACCTATGATCGAATTCGTCGGAGGTACTACTGGCGGGTTATCTACAATTTCGTACGTCGCTACATTCGCTCTTGTGCCGTCTGTCAACAACACAAGATTTCTCGCCATCTCGCTGCCCCTCCCTAGCCTTTACCGTACGTGCCCAGCTTGCCCGTTTGATCGTGTGGGAATAGACCTTTATGGTCTGCTATATCATACAGTGCCGCTGGTAATCGATGGGTCATCGTCGCCGTCGACCACCTGACGCGTTACGCGGAGACTGCTGCACTTCCCGCAGCGACAGGCCGAGAGGTAGCCCATTTCCTTCTGCACCACTTTATTCTTCGACATGGCGTTCGTCGCGAGCTACTGAGTGATGGTTGGTCGTGTCTTTCTTTCCGAAGTAGCCCAAGAGTTCCTGTCGTCTTACAAATCGATACATCGGGCTACAACCGCATTCCACCCGCAAACAAACGGCCTCACGGAGCGATTGAAACGTACGCTTGGGGACATGCTCGCAACGTATGTTACATCTGGATCTGGGAGCTCCAACTGGGACCAGGTACTGCCATTCATAACGTTCACGTACAAAACTACCACCCAGCAACAACTGCTTTTTTGCCCTTATTTCTCTGATACGGCCGTGAACCATCTTGTACTCTGGACACAATTTTGCCATACCATCCAGATGCCTCTGAGTACAGTGCTTTGTCAGATATTGTACAGAAGGCCGAGGAATGCCGTCAGCTAGCTCGCTCATTTAGCTCCAACACTGAAGGCTATCGCAAAGGTCAGCATAATAGCGATACCCCTGCTCCGACGTTCCTGGCCGACAGCTTCGTTTGGCTATGCGTTCCTGCCACCACCAGCAAACTAGAAACCAAGTACCACGGACCTTATCGCGTCTTGGAACGCACATCCCCTGTGAACTATGCTATCGAGCCAGTCACCCCTTCTGACCACCGCCGTCGCGGCTGTGAGGTTGTCCATGTTAGCCGCCTCAAGCCGTATTACAGCCCTCTTGTCGTCTCTTCCCCGTGAGTCGCCAGAATGGCGACTTCTTCACCGCGGGGGAAATGTAAAGAAGACGAAGAACAGACAACGCTGCGGCGTCGCGATCCCCACCGCTTGTCTCCGGCGCCCATCTCTCGCAATGAAGCTGTACCCTGCGGCTGGCAATTCGATACTGCTGTGCCCGAACTACTGGTAGCACTAGACGTTCGACCAAACTATTAAATCCACATTTCAATACCAGGATTAGAATAAAATGGCCGCGTTTATAATTTAGGTGGCATTCACGTCCCGCAAAAAACTGCACATAGAACTGAGCCTCCTCTTGATACGTGGCATGGCAGATGACGAGCGTGATTGTTGTAGTGCGGTGGCTCTGAATGTTAGCTCGAGCGCTCATATCGTTCTACCAACAGCTATTCTTGAAAGGTAGTTCACTAAATACGACCAGTTTGTACCTATAATAGGTGCCAAATCACTCTACCGACCGTAAATTAACAATTTAGTACCGCTACATATACAACCAATATTAATTTCCCGACGTCAAATGTAGACGTAAGAATGAGCCTGGTGGCCTTGGATGATCCACTATTATAAGTATTAGAATATTAGTAGTAAACATTAGAGGGTCTATTAGATGCCCTTAAGAAGAAACTGGCTAAAGTCTATACTTCCTCTCCTATCATTTGGCTCTTATTGGTGTTCGTTGCAATGCTAGATATAATTATAATAGGTTTACAAGAAAGAAAAGGCGTAGAGTCTGTCACACTTTCTTCGGCAAGTGTGCGTTTGGATGGTACACCATCGCTCTTGTGACGTGGCGTTCCTTGGCGCGCATTCAAGTGTGACATTGCAGATGGCAGGAACGCTAGGCCACGGCCGGTCTCAATGCGCGCGCTCTCTCCCCTGGCTAGGCTAGGCGCGCTCCCTGCCGAGGCTAGGCAGGAGCATATTGCGCGGAATATGACATATCTCGTTCACAAACCTCGTGCACAGATCTCGCTCACACCTCTCGCGCACGGAATTTCGTTCCAAGTTGTTGTTGCTGTGACTATAGGAAGAAGGCAAAGAAAATGCACGGGCCTGCTACTGGCTCTGTAGCTGAGCCACCTCCGCTGCCTCGTGCGGACAGAAGGGAAAACAGAAAAGAGAGAACAAAATTGGAGGCTTATCAAGGTTAAGTCCAGTGGATGCGAAGCATGTTAAGCAGCTGCCTCAATGTGGATGGGGCTAAGTAACGGAGATGTGGTTTTAGGTTAATCGTCGTACTTTATTCTTTGCAGCCCGACAAACACACTCTTATGGTCCGTAAATGCATGACTCTTGGTTTGCACGTCACTTACGCATACACGCCCGGCGCAAAGACACTGGCGCGGTTGCGGGCACAGAGACTGACGCGACGGCGGGCGCGCGCCGCTTCTTCCCTGGCGTGACGTCACATATCACGTGATGCAGCGATGGTGGCGCCGCCGCCGCGTCGCGCGCGACGCCGCGAACCGAAGCGTGGAGGCCTCCCCCGGGCGACGTCCGACGGCGCGATATGAGGCCCCATCTGCAGCCGGTGTGATGTCATCACGAGACGTCATGTCACGTGACCCCACTTCAGGGTCAATGGTGGCCACCGCCGGGCGTCGCGCGAAGGCCCAAAACCTACGTTAATATGCTTCGCATAAAAAATGGCTGTGACTTAGCTTGGTTAAGCCTGGTAATTGCGAGCAATACGTGGGTTCTGCTATTGTACCGCTTGTGGTGATGCTCTGGTTATGCTTATGCTAGTATGGCTATCATCGGTTTGAGTCCGGGTAGCTGGGGTGAAAGATTTCTCTCGTGTTTTCTTCAAACGTTCCTCTCGCTGCTCGGGTGTTTCTTCAGCATGCTGTTTTCTTCGCTTTTCAGTCTGCCTCTCTCGATACGCACGTTCTTTCTCGAATCGCTGCTGCCGCTGTTCCGGAGTTTATTGGGCACATCGCTCCCGTTTGGCTGCGTTCCGGCGTTCCCAACAAGTAGTGCTGAAACGAGGTGCACATTCCACTCTGTCGGCCAAACTTATAACTTCGTTACTTGCTTCTGCCGTTGATTCTGCTGCCGAAGACGCTGTGCGTTTTTTTTTTCGCCTGGCTGCATCTTGAGCTCTCGCTTGGAAAGCCCTTATTCTCGTTCTTCTTTTGTCTCCGTAGCTCGCTGATGCTTTCTCTTTGCAACCTGCCGAAGCGTATAGGCTGGAGGCGGCATCTCATGGGCTTGACGAGAATAGCGGAAGTCAGGCCGCGGCCGTGGCTATGCGCCGCGCAAGGCGACGGCGTGAGATGGGGCCCCGTTTTTAATTAGATGGTATGACGTCACATAGCGCGCAGCGCCCCTGGTGAGAGGAGCGGGAGTCAGCCGCGGCCATGGCTATGCGCCGCGCAAGGCGACGGCGTGTGATGGGGCCCCGTTTTTACACAGATGGTATGACGTCACATAGCGCGCAGCGCCTCTGGTGAGAGGAGCGGGAGTCAGGCCGCGGCCGTGGCTATGCGCCGCGCAAGGCAACGGCGTAAGATGAGGCCCCGTTTTTACACAGATGGTATGACTTCACAAAGTGAGGTCACGAGAAAGGTCAAGCGTGGCTATGCGGCCGCGGCATGGCACGGGCTGAGGTGGAAGCCAAACTGGTTTATTTATAGGAAGGGAAAGGCGAGGTAACTGTCTCACTTGTTTTCTGTGGACACCGCAACCGCGTCGTTAGGGAAGGGAGGAAGGTGGGAGGGAAAGTGGAAAGAGAGAAAGAGGAGCCGTAGTGGAGGGCTACGGAGTAATTTCGATCACCTGGGGATCCTTAATGTGCGCGTGGAAGCCAAAGTTTTAACTGATTTATTTATAGGAAGGGAAAGGGTCTCACTTGTTTTCTGTGGACACCGCAACCGCGCCGTAGGAGAAGGGAGGAAGATGGGAGTGAAAGTGGAAAGAGAGAAAGAGGAGCCGTAGTGGAGGGCTACGGAGTAATTTCGACCACCTGGGGATCTTTAACGTGCGCTGACATCGCCATGCACACGGACGCCTCTTCGTTTCGCCTCCATCGATACGCAGTATTGCTTCGCAATAAAAGAAGAGGGAGAGAAAGACGCGCGCCGCAACAACAGCCGTTGTCCACCACCGAAGCAGTGGCGGGTGCAATGACGGCCTACAACAAATAAAAATCGATGGCTGGCTAGCCACCGCCGCAAGCGGCGTTGACCTACCGTCCCAGCCCCGTAGGGCCAGGAACTGCCACCCTTTACCCTATAGAAAGGCTTTTGCCTTAAAAAGGCTATGTCAGAGCAAAATTCAACTGCTCAAAATGAGGTTCGCCTGCCATACCATGCCGAGCTACTTGTTATTATCACCCTTTCTTTGCCGATTGAGTTGCAAAGTTCGGATCTCACGTTTCATGCATTTGAACAGGTTTATAATTTACGAGGTTTGACGTCCCTAAGTGACTTAAGGCTATGAGAGACGCTGTGTGTTAGGGCTTCGAAAATGTTGACTACATGGGGTTCTTTTAACGTGCATTGACATCGCACAGCAGACGGACTACTTGCTTTTCGCTTCCATCGAACAGCGGCCACCGCGGCCAGGATTTCATCTCGCATCCTTGGACAGAGCAGTCGAGTGCCCTAACCACTCCACCACCGCTGTGGGGCTATCGTCGGTGCTGTCCATCCTAAGCAACTTTCTTAGGCTAAGCTGCCTTAAACAAAGCAGCGCTTGACGTAGTCTTACAATTACCTTTAGTCGCCGGGGCTGTGATCGGTGCTATCCGTCCAAAGCAAACTTTTTAAGACTCAGCTGCCCTAAACAAGCAGCGTTCTACGTATTCTTACAATCCCCTTGAGTGTTAAAGCGTGAAATAAGCGGCTACCCGAAACATTCGTAGGCAGCAGACGGAGCACATAAATGTAGTAAATTTATAAGAGATTTATCCCTGAAGTAAAGTTATTAATTTTGTTGTGTACCTATGCATCTTTCCAAATATTAAGCGAGTAAATGCAAACATTGCTTTTTTTGCATTCCGTGCTTTTCTGAACTAATTCACGTAAGGTATTTTTCAGCTATTGACTGCGTTTGAGTTTTTTATTGAGGAAGCCACATTCCAGTGTCATCAGCACATCTGACAAGGCCCGGAATACTGCAAGGTAGAAAAAAAAATAATTCGTATTATAAGCATGCTCGACCGCGATCAAACAAAAACGCGCCGTGACTTGTGCAGAATCGCGTAGATAACTGCGTCCGAGACATGAATTATAAAGCGTATTTACAATATCCCGGTGGTGTCCAATGCTCCTGTTTGTGCCAATGCTTACGGCAGCCTCCTAGTTCTGTAGAACTTGAAAGCTCAGGGTACTTTCTCCGCGTCTCTGAGCGAGTGAGCTCGAGCATATAGTCTTCGGAGATGTGAATCGGGCTCTATCTCGCCGCGCAACCTGCGCAACATTTTCGACAAGCGGAAATGAGCTGGATCTGCATGCAGGCCATAGTGAAGTGTACTGCCGCTCGAAGCGATTAGACACGTTGCTGCTGTACTTCTACAGGCGCTCTTGTCGGCGCCGAAATTGCTTTTCCAGAATCTATAGAAAAATAATGCTCACGTATACAGTCTACATGAATTGCATTGATCATCTGTTCATGCTTCGCGCTAGTAACCACCTTGGTTTTGTTGAGAGGCTTCTCGATCAAGCCTGTACCGCGGCAAACCTAATCACTTGAATTAGAATATTACCGCATTGCGATAAATATTCGGATACTGAGTACATAAGTCGCATCGATAAAAAATGACTGTAAGCAGAATCACATTTGTGATAACCACTCCAGCTTCCCGAACAAAGTCAGACAATGGAAAGGGCACTGCAGCAATCTTCACGGCGTCTCCCCGTACGATTTTCCTCGTGTGTTGTACACACTCGACTACCGGGGTCCTATTTTGACCCACATGACCGCCTTTGGGCGCCATGTTGTTTCTCTGATTGGTTATCAAAAAGTCACGTGTTTCAATTTTTTGGCGCGAAATTGCGATATGTCAAAATGGCTTATTGCTGTGACGTAAAAATGAGGTGAGCGTGAAAACGTATTTTTAGCAGCGCTATTCATGATGCCTGGATGGTATATACAAGTAGTTGTTGAGCGAAAACCAAGGTATAGATAGATGGTAGAGAGGAAAGCACTTACCCTTGTACTGCAACTGCAAAATAACTACTCCGGAGTACGTTATGACGATGTGCTCTAATCATATGATGTTGATAATTGACATTTTGTGTTGATTGCTTTTTTTAATACAGAGAGAAAAAAATCTCCCTTCAGTGATTTGTATTTGACCGTTTCTACAGTAAGGAATAGGCGCTCCGGCGCCGCCCTAATTTCATATCACGATTCGCTTAGGCATATTTTCTATTCTCTCCTTATTCTCTGTTTATCCCCCACTGCACGTGTACGCTAGCCTGGGAATCGCCTAGTTTACCTTCCTGATATTCCGTTCTTCGGTGTTTTTTTCTCTCATATTCTGACATCTTTCGCGTTTGCAGGAGCCTTTCACACGCCAGCGCATGAAACTTAACCGACTAGATGTAACGCCCAGCGTGTGCCTTCCACTCAGTTGGTTGTGCGAGCGTGCGTACGTGTGTGTGTGGGGAAGACACACACACTCTTCTCCTATCCCTCTCTCGGCTCTGTTTTCCGCGCTCTACACAACTCAAGCCGGCACAAGACGTTACAAACTTAAGCAGACTTGCTGACCTGAAGATAGCTGGTCCTAACGCGGCTGTTCGAAAAAGGTGGGCAGCACAGCCAGTATACAATAAATGATATTTTGAGGCTGCGAGCATTGTCCTCAGACATCGACCATGCCGGCTGCGCGGGTGCCTCTTCATTAGCGCTGGAGCTACTTCACAATTATGTTCGTTTGTTTTATGGGTTGTAACGTCCCAAAGCGACTCAGGTTATGAGAGGCGCCGTTCTGGAGGACCACCTGCGGTTCTTTAACGTGCACTTACATCGCAAAGCACACGAGTGCCTTGATTTTCTCCTCCATCGAAAAGCTGCCGCTGAGGCCGGGAATCGATCCTGCGTCCTTGGAAACAGTAGTCGAGCTCTCTGACCACTGCGCCACCCCAGCGGGTCATTTCAGAACTCTGTCAATTCCTTCTGTTTACTAGAAAATCCTTAAAACTCGTAGTTTCTGCATTTCAAAGCCGCTGATATCTGAACGTGAAAGGTCATCGGCGAGTATGAGGAGCTATGCTACCTTTCGTTCCTATTCTGCGCCAACCCACTGCTAATATTCCGTTGCCGTTCTTGCTCTTCAGCTGAAACTCGCGCAGCCTTTCCGTGCTAACTGCTGCCGAATTTCCGACCGTAAATATGTCATGCCACACTGACACCGCAACGCCACAACATATTTCACTCGCCCTGACTGCAACCCGAGGCTTCCGAATTACGGAATGCACCGCAGCGCCTCGGTTCTTGAAGCATCGTCATTTTTCATACTTTGCGCCAATATATAGCAGCAGACGACAGCGCTTTTTTTTTTCATCGCTGTTTTTCTCTTTTTCTTCAGAATTGGTAACCCGACTGAGCGTTTACGTAACCTGGCACTATCCTACTGCAGGCGTCGCGCATACGTCACACTTTGAACAAAATGGCGAATTGTCGAACATAGGGTCCCCGCTCTAGTCAACTCGGCCGCCTGCAGGTGATTAATGTCCCGATTCGCGTCAGAAAGTGTGAAGTGTTCAGCATTTCTAAAGTGCTTTGCTGTTCACCAATGGTGTACTGCACTAAAAACTAAAATATTTACTTCATTAAAATACACGTACCGCATTCGAAGGAAGGGAAAGGGTTGGCGCAAGAATGCATCGCCTGCGTTCTGCCATCAGCTGCGGATAAACGATAATACCGAAAACATGAAGCACGTCATTGACGCGCTTGAAAGATGCGAGCAATCGCCTTCTCATGAGTGCATATAAATATAGTCGGTAAGTCGTGATATTTCGATTTTCGGTGTGGAGTCGAAAACAACAGGCGGAGATGATGTGTTGCGGGACTCAGTCTACAATATTTGGAAAAAGGGAAGCGACACTCACAGGACACGCTCGCGTTAACGTACGTTGCTTTCTCTATGGACATTTCATTGCCCTCTGATTTCGCAATTTCCGTGCTGTGTTTACTGGCAGTACTCACTGCTACCGCGCAAAATCTGGTAAAACTAAGTGAAGAGCCGAACTCAGGCATCCTGCATAGCGCCCAAGCCTAAGATGAACGGACACCAGGGTAGTGTACGTATCGGATAGAATCGAGATAAGTGTTTGAGATAGCTACCATGCTTTTTGTCCTTTAGTATATGCTGTAAGATGCGACGGATTTTTTTCTTAGCTGCCGTGAACTCATAGTTTACACTTTGGTCGCTTTCCGGTAGCTGTGCCCATCGGTGCTTCCATGTTCGTTAGCATGTGCTTGAATTAATACCGTCAGTGATCAGGCGGCCCGAAACTAATTTATTTCTCCGGAAAACTGTAAGAGTAATTTACTTCCATTTGCAAGGACCAAAATAGCCACATGTCTTGTCAACTAGCACAATAGGGGCTACAGCACTGTTTCAATGCTTGCCGTCTACTTGTTCGCACTGAGCATGACTAGCGTATACTGATCCATGGCGATGCTTCCTTTCGCAGGCAATAACAGCACAATCTGCTCCTAGGACTCTTTTATTTCGAAGAAGGCATAACGGTTATTGTTCCAACTTTTTCTGCCACCTCGCGGCCAAGCACTTCCAGCCAAATCACTCGAGGTGCTAGAAAATCTTAATTAGAAATTAGGTGATGCCGACGCTTTCCACTAATTTTAACGCTATAATGTTAAAGGCGCCACTATCTAGAAAACCCAGTGTCAGAGTTGTCGGCAATTCGCAGTCATAATGGAAAACTCACAGGATTTTCTTTGACAGGTGGTAGTTGGCAGGTGTCATGGCCGTGCGCTCACTGGCCGTCGGGTAGTGTAAGATCATGAGACCGCTTAATACGGCAGCGTTAGCAGGCGCTTAATTACTCGGACTTCGCATGTAAAGCAGCAGTGAAAAAGAAACGTTCACAAAATCGAACTAACGTGAAGGCAAGACAAGTTGTTGTCCTGTCGTCGATGTTTCGTAGCTCTTATCCTGTCCATATGTGTTCACCTGCGTCCGCATTTTTTCGCGCTGCCACTTTTCATGCTTATTCTTCGTCTAGTACGCACCAAGTTAATAATTAGATTTCTCTATGAGATAGGAAGTTGATATTTAAGTGATAGGTTCACTGCGCGGTGTAAAGCCAAGATCTCCGTGCACAGGAATATTACTTTCAAGTGAGCCAGAGGTCAAATCACAGTAATACGGTAAGTTGAGCTAGTTGGTACATGATTGCAAATTACGAGCGCTGCGACGGAGAACAACAACGAGAGAGTAATGACAAGGACAGGCGCTAGCCTTGTCATTACTCTCTCGTTGTTGTTCTCCGTCGCAGCGCTCGTAATTTGCAGGTCAAATCACGAAACACTTGTGGCGTTGCTATGGTGCCGCAACAAACGGTAGCAAAGGTAAGTGTCAATGTCAAATGGTAAATAAATGAACTATGACGTGGGCATATGGTTCACTGTCACGTGATAATTGACGTCATAGTGCGGGTGGGTACATAAAGAGCAACGCGCAGCGTGCCAGGCCACAGACCAATTGCAAAATCAGCTTCCCTGTACGGCAGAAGTTCCTGCCCTATGGCGGCATAGACTTACTTTGGGGTAATAGTTGGGAGCAGCGCTGGCACATCTCCTAGCGGGTAGGGTAACTGCCGCACATATCGCCCATTAGGCCCAGCATTCAGCGCATAAGCATTGCCGTCCTGCTATTACCCTGACACTCGAACCGGTTGGGTCGCCCTATTCTAAATCTTCTTATTTCTGGGCATACTTTCCTCATCGCAGATGACAGTTTTCCCTCTCTTTCACTCGTCAAGAATGTCGGAAAACCTGTTCTCGCGCAAGGGCCTGTGCGATGGGGACTGCATCCTCAACTGCGTGGACTGTAGCTGTAGAAGATGCATGCACTCCACCTGATTATGTACCCTTGAATACTGATCTAGACACGATGTCCCTAAGGCCAAGGAGGCACGTTTGCATGCTTTCTTTAAAACTGGCGGACGTTTATATAACTTGGTAGTTCACGATATGTTTGCTAATGGGGTATGGGAGGGGTAATAGAGGCACAAGTTGAATAATGTTATACGAGAATAGTAAAGTGCATGTAGGTGAAAAAGGTCCGCAAGCGGAGCCAGCAGTTAACTATGCTTAGTCATGCCCATAAAGGTGGAGCTTAAGTACCAATTTTCCCCTTATTTCTTTACTTCTCTAGATTCTCTTTCCCCCTCATTCATACTGGCTTCACAGCAGGAGTTCCAGTGCTGATACAACTTTTACTGGCAAGAAGTCTTGCGTAGAAATTGAGTACTTCGCAAACGATGATGACACGGACTTAGTACTGCTGGATGCCCGTAACCACATGAAAAACGAAAACTGGTAAGTGCGTTTATTTCGACCATGCAAGTATGCCGTAAAGGTCAACCAATGACACGGACTGTGTTCGACTCCCGTCAGCATGCAAATTATCACCCAGCAAAAATATCTTCCGGTCCATGGAACCCGGTAACCAAAACTAGGAAACGACCTGATCCCAGCGGTCATCACAGCCCGCTTATGTAAGTGGGATGTGGCCACCTGATGTCTTGGTTTGCATCCACCTCCTGCATGAGTATGCTAGTTATTCCCGTACCCTCAGATATCAACAGCTGCGCACTAGCTGACGAACGCGGCGGTCACTCTATGCTACTGTGAGACACACATAGGCTTTTCCTGTCTAGGTCATGAATCATTATTTGCAAATGATTGCCTGATTTACTTAGCAAGTCAGTATCATAGTGCTAAGAATCTCTAGTTAGAGACGGGCCATCATTTAAAACACAGCTGGTAATATAGAGGAATTCTATAGCATTAACAAGATGATGGCAGCATCCTAACGAAAGTTGATAAGCCATAAAAATTGAAGTTGTAGTAGTATATGAGGATATATCATCATCTTCAGCAGCAGCAGCAGCAGCAGCAGCAGCAGCAGCAGCAGCAGCAGCAGCAGCAGCAGCAGCAGCAGCAGCAGCAGCAGC
>JAJIZL010023116.1:268116-292372 GCA_023969395.1 Amblyomma maculatum | reverse complement strand
AGCAGCAGCAGCAGCAGCAGCAGCAGCAGCAGCAGCAGCAGCAGCAGCAGCAGCAGCAGCAGCAGCAGCAGCAGCAGCAGCAGCAGCAGCAGCAGCAGCAGCAGCAGCAGCAGCAGCAGCAGCAGCAGCAGCAGCAGCAGCAGCAGCAGCAGCAGCAGCAGCAGCAGCAGCAGCAGCAGCAGCAGCAGCAGCAGCAGCAGCAGCAGCAGCAACCCGACTAACCCACTGCAGGGCGAAGGCCTCTCCCATATTACTCCAATTAACCCGGTCCTGTACAAGTTGCATTCATTTCACCCTGCGAACTTCTTAACCTTATCCGCCTCCTAACTCTGCCCTACCCCCTGCTGCGGTTTCCTTCCCTTGGAATCAAAAGTGTTACCATTAGCGACCATTAGTTATCCTCTCTTCGCACTGAATGTCCTGTCCATATCCATTTCTTTATTTCAACTAGAATGTCATTAACTCGAGTTATTTCTCTGACAAACTCCGCACATTTTCTATCTCTTAATAGTACACCTACTTTATTCCGTTCCATAGTCTAGGTTGTCTTGAGTTTAAGTAGAACCCATTTTTGTTAGTACCTACGTTCCGGGCCTATAAGTGAGCCAAAGTAAATGTAACTGTTATATACGTCTCTCTTGAGCGACACCGGTAATTTGCTAGTAATAATCTGCGAGTACTTACCAAATGCACACCATTCCAGTCTTATTCTCCTAGTTATTTTCCTTTCATGGTTCGGATCTGCAGTTACTATCGCTCCTAATAGATATATTCACCTACCACTTTAAGTGCTTCCTGTGCTTCGCCACCTTTGCTAACTGCTCCTCCTTCAATCACGCTTTTGAAGATTGCCTTAGTCTGCATATCAATTTCAGTCCTACCTTTCTGCTTTTTCTGTCTAGGTCATAAATTATTATTATTTGCAATTAATCCCCTGAGTTACTTAGCAAGGCAATGTCATCATTGAATCGCAGATTACTGATGTGTTCTCCATCAACTCTTATTACCAACTCTTCGTATTGCAAGTCTTAAACCAGCGGTATATAGTGCTGGAAAAATAGTGTCTCCTTGACTAACACCTTTCCTTACTATAATTTTAATACGTTCTTTATTCAGAACTATAGTTGCGGTGCAGCCACTATAGATACTAAGTTTCAGTACTTTGAAATGCGACTTTTGTCCCTCTCATTTCGCGATGCCTGCATGACTGCAGAAGTTTCGACAAAAAGCTTTTTGTAATCAACGAATTCTGTGTATAGAGGCTTGTTATAATCTGAATATTTTTCTATTCCCTCGATGAAAGCATGAATATGCTCGATAGTAGAGTACTGTTTCCGAAAACCTGCTTATCCTTTGGTTGATTGAAGCCTAAGGTTGCTCTGATTCTATTAGAGATTACCTTAGTAAATACCTTTTACGTAACGAATAGCATACTGATTGTTCTATAATGATTCAAGTCCTTGTGGCTCCTTTATATGAATTAAGATAATACTAGTGCATTTTCATGATTCCGGTACCGTAGATTGCGTATAAGGGCGGCCAGCTTTTCCAGCACGGTGTCCTCCCGTCCTTCAAAGAATATGTAGTTAACGTATCTTCACCAGCTGCTTTTCTATTTTCGTAGCTCGTACAGCTTTGTTAACCTCGTCCTTCGTTACTGGCGGAACGTCGGATTGCCGATTGATGTCTGAGGTCTAGTCGGTGAAGGTTCGTACGGAATAAACGGCGCAAACACAAGACAGAGAGGAGAAAGAAACACCACGGGCGCTGAATCTCAAGTTTCCTTCTCATCTCTGTGTTACGTTTAAGTTTGTGCTGTTTTTTATTATGAGCATGGTTTTTGGTGCGGGCACTTCCTGGCTCTTCACCACGGAAATCTCTGATGAAAAGGCTTTTGTTCATCTTCACCGTCTCTCCGGTTGACAACCTATTGATGACTTTCCGGAGGTACTCATCCCGTGCAGTTTCATCTGTCAGCTTTTGGAGTATTGCGCCTGTGACCATGTAAACCAAGACCACTACTGCATGTACCTCCACGTCATCCGGGGCACCAGAACGGTCGCCTGATGATCGTGACTGCATGTCTCTCAAGATAAGATGCTTGCCAAGAACGTACTGCAATACCAAGTCGTACTTGAGCAGGTTTTAAAAACGTCCTTGAGTCGAGGCGGCATTCACAAATTCCTTTTGCAGCTATGGGCAGCAGAGGTTTATGATCCGTCCCGGTGAAAATGTTCTGTCCATAAATGAAGCGCTGAAATTTATTACAGCCAAAGGAAATGCTGAGTGTCTCCTTTTCATACTGCGTGTACTGTTGTTCAGCTTGAGTCAGCACACGGAGTGCAGATGTCACCGTCCGCCACAGGCCGTTGTGACACTGAAATTGATGCACACACGAAGTCTTTAAATGCATCGCAGGTTATCTTAGATTGCTTCGGGGATCAAAATTGCCAGAAGAGGTGTCGCGCTTAGAATCTGTGATACACTTTCCCACTCTCAACTTTGGGAACGTTATACCCCAGAAACCAAGCTTTTCCACTCTCGCATGTGGCTCCATTCGAATTCTGACCGAGATATGATAAGCGCTTTCAGAGATGCCGTTATTTAAAAAAAGGCGCGGCATGTATTTGCCAAAATAGTTCAGCACACCCAGAAAGCACTGGACATCATGTTTACTTTCCGGCAAAGGCTCTCCAAGCAAACATTTGACGAGCTTTGGGTTAGGTGAGATAGCTTTGTTTAAAATTACGTCACTTATGAGCTGCACTTCAGTAACGCCAAACTTGCATCTTTCTGCTTTGAATGTTATACCTCCTTTTTCAGCCGCTTTCATCCCTACCGCTAGTCTTTCATCGTTTTCTTTTCTAGTTGCCCCCACACCAAAATATCGTCAATGTACACGTGTACACCTGGAAGGCCATGGAAGATTGCAGTCATTCGCTTCTGAAAAACTTCGTACGTTTATGAGGTGATGAATGGCATGCGGAGATAGCGGCACCTTTCGAACTAGGTAGAAAAGGTGGACATTTTAGATGTCGTCTCGTCTAGGGGTATCTGGTGAAGACCAGAATTAGCATCCAAACAGCTAAAGTAGGCAGTCCGGCCAATTCAGCTTTCATGTCATCGCGCTTTGGCAACTGGTAATAATGTCTTTTTATGTGCTCGTTTATCTTCCTTGGGACAATGCAAACCACAAGTTTGCCATCTTCCTCCTTAACCAAAACCAAGCGGCTTACCAAATCTCTGGCACCGTCCTCCTTCACGATGATGCCCGCACGCCCCATTCTTCGCAGCTCCTCCCGCAAAGGCTCTAGCAGGGACAAGGGGACTCGCCGTGCTAATTGGATGGCGGGCCTCGAATCAGGTTGCATGACCATGCTGTAGGGTTGTCTCAGGCTTCCTAATCAATGGACGGCATGCCCAAAATTCTTAACTGCCTCATACTGCCAAGAGGTTACAGTGGCCACAGTGCGCAGGAGAAGGTCCAGAGCTTCGCTTGCATCCAGTTCTAGTATGGCTTGGTGACCATTTTTTACGACAAAAAAACGTGATGGCAGTGGAAGCATTACGAACAGTAACGAAATGGGCTATTACACCTCCTTTGTTAGCTCGCAGTCCCGCATTAGTAGGCGTCAACTCGTGTGCCTGAAGCGCCTTGCGGTAAACCGGCAATGGAAGTAGGCTGGCCGGAGACCCGGTAACTACCTTGAAGAAATGTTTTTCTCACAAATTTAGCTTCAACTGTCCAGTCCTTGCTGCTTCCTCTTTCAGCTGCAATTTCCAGAATCTGAAAGTCATCGTCGCTGATCAATTTGCTGATTTGACCTACTTTGGACAATCCTGGGCAGCAAACCGCAAAGTGGTGAAAGTTGCGGCACTTATTGCAACGTTTTCCCGTAGGCTGGACACAGCCTAGGATTGTTCCCTCGATTGCACTTCTTGCAACAGTACTGCTTCCAGCCCTCTTGGCCACTTTTGCTTCTACCTTAAGGCCCGTGCCTTGAAACAGCATTGATGCATCCGCGTTCCACATCTGCGGTGCGTATTCAAGACTTTCTGGCGCTGTGCTAAAGATTCTTCGACCTTGCACAACTCTTCTGCTTTCGACAACGTTAACGGTTTTTCTTGTAGCATTTTCTCGCGCAGCTTTTAATCACTTGTGCAGAACACAATCTCATCTCTGATCAAGTAATCACGTTGGTGTCCGAAATTGCACTGCGCGGCCCATTTCTTCAGGTCTAGAACAAATGTTTCAAACGGCTATCCATTTGCTTGCTTCCGCGATCGAAACACGTAGCATTCGTGAAATGCATATTGCTCACCTCGGCGCAGTAGGAGTCAAACTCGCCAAACAGCGTTTCGTAGTCCTTTCTTTCTGCAGCCTCGAATTTGAAAGTGTTGAATACTTCCAGCTGTTCATCACCGGCTACGCTCAGCAGCAGCGCGGTTTTTGACGATACCTGACGATCTTTAGTTCGTACCACGTAGGCCTGAGGAGCCGCAGTGGCGATGACAGTTGCTTTGCTTGGCCCTGTCTTGTCTCCGAGCCTCGCTATTAATCCTTTATTCAAAGGTGGTAGGGACTTACCGCAACTTTTCTGATGGTGGTTCCTTACTGCGGTTGTCGGTACCGTACCAATGTCTGGGAGGTTAGCTCTGAAACGCTGGCCCTAAAGAAGTTCTCCTGGCGATCGGCCATCCCACAGGGTAGTACAGCGGTAGGCCAGGAGCCCTAGACAGGAGTCATGAAGTCATCCCCTGCATATTCACTTTTTTCATTGTTCGCTTCTGAACGCGTACGCCCTTCGCTGTCAGTCTGTTGGATTGCGGATAATGGGGACTTGATGTGACGAGGGTGAAGTAATATTTTCTCACGAATACAGCGAACTCATGGGTTGCAAATTGTGGCCTGTTGTCTGTGCACACCTCAAATGGTACGCTTTACCATGCGACTACTTTGAGTGTCTTGGCCATGTTAGCAATGACATTTTCCGACGTCTTCCTTAGCGCATACAGCTGATTACTACAGCATACATCATATTACAGCATACAGCATACATCATATTACTAACTCAGGCAGTCAATTTTTTAAGTGTTTATGGCGTCGCAATTAATTAGCTCCCGTTCCATAAAACGTCTTGCGGCGCACATTCTATTCCATGCTACTCTTTTCAGCAAGATCGAACCAGTCCATAACCATTCTGCCAGATTCATTTGGTCTAATTAGTCTTGCTAGAATACTGTTTCATCACTACAACTCCAGCCCAATCTCCCCGCACTAGCCTGTTCTCGCACAGCCGCCCGACTCTCTGGGTATCATTGATTTTATCACATGGTTAATCACAACATTTATCGATCACACGCGCTCATCGATTTTCCCACACTACCCACATCAATGTATTTTACCTCGAGCAGTATTGTACCATATCAGCAGCCTTTTCCGCTCAAAAGCAAAAGCGCGATGGTTTGGGACGGTTGGATTCAACTCATGGTGCAAAACATCGCAGCACAAAAGAGACGTAGACAGGGAACAAACAAGACAGAACAGGTGTCTGTTTTTTTTCTTAAAACAGCCAGTGACTGCAACGACTTTTCATCTGAAGTGGCGATCGTCAATCGTCAATTTATTCACTCAATAAAAGACCTCTAAATACGAAAATTTTTGCCCTCTCACCCATTCTCCGCTTGTGTACCTTTCAGGAATATTTGAGTAATTTGGTTTGGTTCCTGCGGTTTAATGTCGCAAAACGATTCAGGCTATGAGAGACGCCGTAGTCGAGGGCTCCGGAAATGTCTACCACCGTTCGTCGGCATCGCTCTTTAACGTTCGTCGGCATCGCACAGGACACGGGCGTCTTACTTTACGCCTCCACCGGAAGGCAGACACAGCGGCCGGTTTTCAATCCTGTATTGGGCACAGCAGTCGAACGATTCAACCAATGCACCGCTATGGCAAGGCAAGGAATAAATAAATTCCCGTGTTTACGTGGGAGACTATATGTTACCATTGGTTGCAGCATACGCGCCTCGAACTACCGGTTGAATGATCCGCCTCTCTTTCGCAGGTCAAAACTTTGTAGTAGAATCGTTGCTGCAAACAAACTATTTTAGCGCCACGAAAGTTTAACTGCAATGTTAGAAATATAAGGGGAAGGGAGAATGTAGAATCAGTTTTTCAAGGAAGTGTGAAAATACGTTTGTTTCCAGGGCTGCCAAGATGTACACGGCCTCTGTGAAGAAGGATGAATGGAACGTACTGCAATATACGCCTGCTGATGACAAACTCGGCACTGGTATGACTAAGACAAGTACTCTTTAATTATGTCTAAAACTCCTGCTTCGGTGCAGAAAAAGAATTAAATAAGGAGAGGAAGTCGCCTACGTCTATTACTTTTCTTTCTAGGACAGTAGACTTTGCCAGAGTACAATAAAAGCGTGTGACTCAGAAATTAGATCACAAATTAACTCGGCAGCAGTATCTTTAGCACGGCTTTAAGAGCTGCGAATGTATATGACCGAGCCCATATTTTTTCGATCAGGTTGTAGACAGGTGGAACGGAACCTAGCGGTTCTAAAGTCGGCATTAATTGTTTTACAGAAGCTAAACAAAAAGTCTCGCTCCTGTGGCTCATTTGTTGGATCGCTTTGCAACTGAAGAGGTGGTGGTGGTGGTGAAAATATTTATTATGATACATAGAGGTATATACACTAGGTGGGATGCCTAGACAGGCACTCTATTGGCGTTTGCCGCAGCCCGGGCGCGCTTCGTTAAGACCTTTTGGGCCTCTAGGGTGCAGCAGCCGGACAGGGTCGCCTCCCAGTTCTCTCGGATGGGGTTGGGGATAAGGGGCAAAGATGGGTTTTTCTGGCAGGCCCACACCATGTGGCAGGTGTCAGACACCTCCCCACAGTGCGAGCACAGCCCGTCGAATTGCGGATCAAAATGTTTTAGAGTAGCCGGGCACAACATTGTATTGGTGAGCAGGTGCAGGAGCACCCGCTCGTTAGCCTTTCCCAGCCCTTTGCACGGGGTGGGAAGGGTTTGATGCGTAGATCTGTAATATTCACATATTTCTTTAAATTTGTAAACTGGGCTGAAATCAAAATCCTGGTCCGCGTCGGATCCCGTGGGAAATGCCGGAGAGAAAGCGCGCGGGCAGCGGCGTCGGCTGCCTCATTTCCTTGGAGACCTTGGTGACCTGGAGCCCAAACGAGAGATTGGTACGCGGGATCTGAATCAACTGCAATTTTGGTATATGCGGTAAGCTAGGGGAGCAGTCCACCCTTCCTGGACGTTCCGACAAGCCCCTCGCTAGTCGGTTATGATGTATTTGGAGGAGGAGTCAGATGCTGCGAGGGCGATGGCAACCTCTTCTGCGTGTGTTGGTGACTGGGCCTTGAACGTAAGACAATCTAGTGTTTTGCCCTTGTGGATGACCGCGGCAGTGTACCAACCCCTAGGGTTTGGGCCGGAGACGTCCACATAGAAAACTCCTGGTTTGCTTCCATAATGGCGGTCCAAGGCTTCCGCCCGCGCCAGGCGCCGACCATTATGGTCCTCTTTGGACATGTTGGCAGGGAGAGGCCGCACATGGAGGGCGCGTCTCCATTTTTCGGGAATGCGACATCTCTCCTCTGTGAGTTGGGTGTGTTGGATGTGAAGTCGGGCAAGAAGACGGCGACCCGACTCTGTCTTTGTTAGACGCGTGTACTGAGTGGTGAGGTGGGCCTCCCGAAGCTCCTTGAAAGTATTCACCACACCCAGCGCCATGAGACGGCTACTAGAGGTGGAGACCGGGAGGTCCAGTGCTCGTTTCATGATTTTACGGAGGATAACTTCGAGAGTATCCTCCTTCTGTTTCCGCAGGTGGAGGTAGGGAGTCGAATACAAGATTCGACTGGTCACGAATGCGTTCGCCAGTCGCAAGGCGTCCTTGCATCGTAACCCACCGCGCTTGTTGGAAACCCGGCGAACCATGCGGCCCACCTGGTCCGCCACCTGCCGGAGCTTGGCGAGTATTGTGTCGCATCGTCTCCGGTTGTGTATAAAGAGCCCAAGAACTCTGATTTCCTTAGATTCGTGAATGGGACTGCTTTGCAAGGTGAGATTGATTTGAGTCGAGCATGAGCGCGAGGGGCGCAGAGGCACAATTTCAGATTTCTGCGGTGAGCATTGGGGACCACAGCCGCGGGCATAGCGGTCCACTATGCTAGCAGCCGTTTGCAGGCTCCTCTCCATGTCCCTCAGACGCCCTTGCGTGGCCCAGAGGGTGACGTCGTCGGCGTACAGCGCGTGCTGCACCCCTTCGACCGCACCCAACAGAGCAGGTAAGCGCATCATTGCAACGTTGAATAGCAGAGGGGACAGCACTGCGCCTTTCGGAGTGCCCCTCGTGCCGAGCAAAAAAGGTCCGTGTTCCTGATCCTGTATTCGGATATAAAACAGTCTGTCTGTGAGAAATTGTTTGATGTAGTTGAAAGTGTTCGTGCCACAGTCCGTTTGACTCAAGTGCGTATGACCTCATGTGTTACATTGTCGAATGCCCCTTTGAGATCCAGGGCGAGGACAATTTTGTCGTTTCTTGTGCATGTGATGGGTCCAGTCGACGCGGACAACCTCCGACTCATCTCTCTCACCTCGTGTGTGGGCAAATTGATGGAGACGATGGTGCGGGATCAGCTGTCTGAGTACCTTGAACAACACAACACTTTCGCGGACACCATGTTCGGATTTCGCCCACACAGATCCGCACAGGATGTCCTGCTCCAACTCGATTGCAACTGAGGAGGGCGACTCATGGTCACTGCCGGCTGCGGCGGCGGTGTTTCTATGGAGGCGAAAGGCAAGGCTCTTCTGTACTGTACGATGTCTGTGCATGTTCAAGATCCCCATGCTGTCGAGTTATCCGGCTTTCCACTATACGGCAAACCTGATAGCTTGAGTCGCTTTGGGATGTCAAGCGCCATAAACTAAATGAACCCAAGACAAAGCGCACTAGGCCACGCAGTGAAGAAATTACCAGCATTGGTCATTCAGCGTCCGGTGCGGAAAACAAAACATTTGCTAGGACGCTAGCATTAGAACTCTTATCTCCAGTCATGCTGTTGAGAAGGAATTTCCGCAGAAAAAACTGCGGTGGTACGGGGAGAGGGTGACGCAAGTTTTCGTCAAACAGCCAAACCAGCTACGACAACGGCAAATTCGTCCTCATTCAAAGCGGGGACAACCTGCAGCAGCCGCACCAGCCTCACGCACCAAGTGGCACCAGCCGCCGATTGAGACGACAGACGTGCAGCACAGTTGAGCCCTCTCCTCACGCCGGTGTCACGTGCTGTTCAGTTCTGGTTGTTTTAAGTCATCATATCATGCCCTGAAGCTACAGCCAAAAAATCACTCAGTTACTTCATCGCGCCGGCCTCACATTAATTAGTGTAACGAATCTGGCATCGGCGTTGGCAAATTGTGAGCGTAAGTGACAGGCCTGATGGCTCTGGCACGTGGTATCTGGCAGGCGGCATAGCCGTCGCCAGACATTTCGAGTTGTGTGACGTCGGAAGATCATGTGACATGGCCATGCCCAGTCGGAAAAAACTACAGAAAATTTTCTGATGTTATGACAGAATTTCTGTGCGGTTTTTGACGGGAAACCTGTTGTGACAACAGAACATTCTGTAGTAACATCAGAAATTTCTGTAGTTACAACAGAAAAGTACTACAGAACTACAGACAACAAAATTTTACTACAAAAAAACTACAAAACTACAGAAAAGTACTACAGAACTACAGAAAAATCTGATGGTTACGACAGAACTACAGGATGTTTCGTCGTATTTTTGACAAGGTTCTGTAGTTTTTTTCGACTGGGTGAAGTTGGCAGGGCTGCCAACTCAGGCTTTGGTTTTCAGATGGGCAGGTGCAGAATCCAGCTTTCCAGGACCTGTGTTAGCCAACCTTGAATACCTCGTTAGGCACACTGCCCTTGGGCAATGCAAGCACGATTATACGCCTTTGTTAAATCGTTTTTTTTTTTATTTATGTCGGGTGTTCTTTCACATAATATGGCACCTTATGTCTGCATGCTACTGACTGCTCATGCTGCAACAAAAGACACCAATAAAAGATTACTGATTAAGTCAGTAGAAGAGTGAATGAACGTGAACGAAGATCCGCAAGCGGAAGCGGCAAACGAGAGACATTAAACTGTCGCGTCACGCACTTGAAGACGAACCTTCAGGGGCACCAGGCCTCCAGTATTTAATTACTCTTTCATGGACTTGTATCTTTGTAAGTTTTTCCAAACAACAAATTTAAAATTTCGAGTGTGCAAATACAAGAAATATTTTAACAATGCTTTGGACATAGTTTTGATGTATCGAATAAAATTTTAAGCCTCATAATTCACAGACAAATTTAACGAAAGCTCGAAAATTTTGTTTCTGTTCCCATGGTATAAGAAAGAGTTACAGGCTAGTTTTTTTCTCTTGTACAGGCACTTATAAAAGAGACACAGTGTCGTAGCCAGCGAAACTAATTGTTGTTGTGAGTCGGTTAGGCTGGCATGTCATAGTGACGCGATAGCAGTGAATTCCTCGCTCTCCATAGATCCCGTAGTCGGCGTTGTGAGTGATAAATCACGAGGATGCCTCTGGCAGATGATAGTTGTTAGGAGACATATAACCGGTGACTTATTGGCCTGGGGACAGTATGATGTCGCGAGACCACATGAGATATGGGCGAGTTCACAATTGAGGTAGCTCCTTAGAGATGGAAATCGAAATTCGGGGACACTTGTATTCTGTCGGAAAACGCTACCCATACGCCATGTAGACGAGTTCCTGAGGCCTATTTAAAGCGGAACCTTATGTGCATGTTATGTGTAGTTGCCATCACGTAGCGTATGACTGTAGCTCGTCAGTGCTTTGAGGCACTGGAGGCAAATTGAGAGATCTAGAAGCGATTGGCAAAACGCATGTACAATAATGGGGATGTACATACAATCGGAATCGCCGACGGAAGGCAATCAAGCTGTAGCATTTATCCTTAATGGCGGGAATCAAAGGGCAACTCGGCTATTTTACATAACCTAATATTGAAAATGTGACTGGCCATAGGGTTTTCTTGGCAGGAAATACTGGAGTGGGTTGCCATTACCTTCTCCAGTGAATCACACTTTGTCCGAACTCTCTGCCGTGACCTGTCTATCTTTGGTGGCCCTACACAGCAGAGCTCACGACTTCATCGAGTTTCGCAAGCCCCTCCGCCACGACAAGGCAGTGGAAGAGAGTGAGAAGTTTGGGCTTAAACTGAACATTAAGGAGACAAAGATCATGGCGTCTTGCCCTATTAAGTCCTGGAGCATCAATTGACAAGAAGTGGAAGCTGTGACAAATTTTCTCTTCTTGGGCTCCAAGATCACCTCGGAAGGAGACTGCAGCCATGAAATTAGGAGACGCCTGCTTCTGGGAAAGAGAGCAATGGTTAGCCTTGGCCGTCTAGTAAAGAGCAGAAACATTAGTCTGCCAACCAAGATCCGTATAACTCGTGCTATGGTCTTTCCAGTTGTGATGTGTGGAAGCGAGAGTTGGATTGTGAAAAAGGCTGACCGCCGAAGAATTGACGCGTTTGAATTGTGGTGCTGGCGAAGACTCTTGAGAGTACCTTGGACTGCCAGAAGATCAAATCAGTCGATATTGTCGACCATAAACCGTGACTGCTCATTGGACGGTCAAATTCTAAAGTTAGAGCTCAGCTACTTTGGCCATCTGATGAGAAGAGAGGAGTCGCTGGAGAAAGATTTGATGTTGGGAAAGGTTGAGGGTCGCCTGAGAAGGGGTAGGCAGCGAACGCGATGGTTAGATGGCATCCTCGAGGCAGTGCAGATGAAGTTATGTGATGTTAGGAAGATAGTGAGAGACCAGAAAGCGTGGCGTGACATGGTCCATAGGGTCACGAAGAGTCGGACACGACTGAACGACTGAACTGAATATTGAAAATAGATTTTAAGTCTTCGTGGTGCTCTCATATCTCATAATTGTCAAATGTTCCTCCTGAACGCGGGACGTTCTTTTTATCGAATTTTCAAGTTATATTCCCGCTGATGCAAGCCACAATGCGTAATTGAGCGATGCCTTTAGACCGCCCACTACTGCTGATGAACAAAGGTTGACCGGGCGTGCGTGAGACCGGAGATTCGCAAGTTAGTTTTGCGGCATCTGCGCATGCTCACGCCGATTTGGTTTCCTGCTATTAGCTGGATGTGATGTATGGGTTACGGGAACTTGCGCTGCCAGGTGTTCTACTTCCTTAGCGATGACAGCGGACGTAATGTCTATCAACTGGACTTAAACACGCGGAGGGAAGACAAAACACGACGACACAGGAGCATAAGAGCGAACACTGGTCCATGGCTAAAAACTGTGGAACCTCTTCGGAGGAAGGGTGTGGTGCCACTGTGTCACGCCCCCCCCCCCCCCCCCCTCCCTCCGGCTTTACCCTGGTTTGGAAAACGAAAACAAACTGTAGTAGGCTATAGACCACGCAACTCTGAGTAGACTTCAGTAAGTTTCACGGTGCTAGGACAAATCGTCTTCAGTGAAACCTTGGCGGAATTTAGCTGGGACACCAGGTATATACCAGGTGTTTCAAAGAAGCCTGTCATCATTTTTTTATAAATAGACACTTTATAATATTATGAATGTTTCTGTACCAGTACTGTTTGAATGTCGGCAACCATTAGAAAACACCTCAATAACGTTAACAGATAAGTTTGTTAACTAATTATTTATATATACCTTTGGGCGTATAGCATGCGTCTAGTTGCAGTTATACAATTGTAGTTGGCCATTTGTAATATCTGTATTATTTTTAGAACTTTCAAAACGCGATTGAGCTCGGCGCTCTGGCTTAACGAATTGTGGCTACCACATGCCTAATATGGCGCACTTTCGACTCCCAACTTCAGCGCCGTCAATCAATGGCGCAAGTGCCACGTGACCTTCTCGGTCCCGCGTGGCTGCGGTGCTCATCGCTGCTTGTTTCTCGTGCCCACGTCGTACAGAGAAGAGCCCGGTTTACTTCTGCCAAAGACTGACTGAACTGAGGTCTACCTTTAGAGCATGGCTTTTTGAGAGAAAACTCTACTTCATGCACAGCCAAGAGCTTCGCCCGGCTTCGACTCGGTCATCCTGAAATCAGACCAAAGTCAAACCAAGCACACTCTCCAAGACTAACAATGTATGCAATGTTCGACTATAAAAAGGAATAGAAAGGCACGGGCTTTCATCACGCTTCCCGATAGGCACTTGAACCGCATGGCGGAGAGCAAGATTGGACGGAAAGAAAAGGGAAATGGCGGTAGAGAGGTGTGGAATAAGTTCGAACATATCAGGACCTTTAACATTTACTGACGTCGCACAAAACCCGGATGTCTTTAAGTTTCACCTTCATCGAAACACGAAACGCGAAAGCATTCGTGCACTGTGCGACATCAGTGCAGGGAACGCGTTGCTGAAACACCTGAGCAGCAAGATGCCTGAATAGTAGCTAAACACGGAAGCGAGTTAAGATCGAAGCGGCCAAATACAGCCAAGTATAGCCGATGTTTCGTTCGTTATAACCAAGTTTGAGTAGGGTTACACCTCTGTCATGTTTTCCAAAGCGAATGTTATTTGGCGCTAATTATCAAACCTTTCTTAAGCCATAGCGCCGATGATGACCGCGTTTTAAAATGATAAAAATTGATATGGTGTTGCTAATACACGGCTAAAATCTTAGCTTGAAACTAGACGCTAAATGTAATGTAAAAAGTTAATTATCAAAAACTTAGTTCAACAGCTTGCCAGTTAAACTTGTTCCGCTGCTTCCTTATGGCTGCCAACAATGGTACAATTGAGCGCGGAAGCAGTCTTCATAGCTCAGAAAACCAATTTCTAAAGCTTCATGGAGGATTTCCCTAAAACACCTGATATATATACTGAGAAAGGGTCCTCTGGATCGCACCATGAGATAGTTCTTGGCTAACGATTGTGCGTGCATGATGTGTAGTACAAATCGGGGACCGGCTGCATTTGAATCTGCATGCATGAGACATAGCATAGCACTGCTGGTCGAAACCAGCATCACCGATTGGCAGGAAGTCCAGCCGTCAGTTCGCACAAGCATCGGTGCTTACAGAAGCATGCGGACCTAATTAGCAAGCTCATATTAATGAAGTCTCAACGGTGTATAGGTGCGCGCATAGAGGCTCCATGCAGTGAGCGACCGCTTGCAATTGTGAGGAAACAGTACACGATGCCCGTTGCGAAAAAAAAAACAGCAAGAATAGCTCCACAGAGGTCGAAGCTATAAGAAGAGCATTTCAGATCACATCAAGCAACAAGGAACGCTCAAGATATGCAGTGAATTCTACAACGCTCCACCTTATTAGTTACACTGACCGCCATCTTTATTTTTACTCCAATATCTTCTTGTTCCCAAGAACAAATTACAGGGTCCTAAGCTAGCAAGAAGGGCGAGCATTATTTGTTTCGTTTCGTTTATGGGGTTTAAAGTCCCAATCACTCAGGCTATGAGGGTCGCTGTAGTGGGATCCGGAGATATCGACAACTCGGAGTTCTTCAACGTGCACTGACCTCGCACAGCACACAGGTGCCTGATTAGTTTGGTTTCGTTTATGGGGTTTAAAGTCCAAATCAAGCAAGCTATGAGAGACGCCGTAGTGAAGCGATCTGGAAATGTCAACCACCTGGGGTTCTTCAACGTGCACTGACATCCCACAGCATACGGGCGCCTTGCTTTTCGCCTCCAGAGAAAAGCGGCCGCATTATATAGTCTAGCATCAGGCATTATTGTATATATCAACGTGACCAGAAGTCTGAAGAGCTGCAATATTGTCTTTTTCTGCCGTGAAATGCCGGTTAGTAAAGACCAGGAAACTGAGAATAAATTTAACGCTCCCATTTTGAAAGCAATGTGGGGCGATCTGTATGCACCGCCTTGTAACGACGGCTCAGGAATGCCAAGCGAGGCTGCCAGGCTTATGCGTAGCGCTTGAACGTTAACGTTGCTTTGAAGTTTTCGCACCTGGCTGCTCGTAAAATCGGGCAAATTGAGTTTCGGCCTCATGGCAAAACTATCCTGCACATCTCGAGATGGCAGTTCGGGTAAGCGCTTGGTACTTTGTTAGGCAAAATTACTGTGGCTGACCTTTTCAATTTCATTTGCAGGCCCAATAAACATGCCATTTAAGTACAAGCAAAATCATGCAGAGCGCAATATATTTCACCTTCGTGGTATGTGCACAAATCTTTTCTCAGTTTTTTAGTTGCTGAATGGGCCTGTCAAGACATCCTCTTAATCATCTGAATGAATAGCTATACTAATTGTGTAAAGCCGCCGGCTGTGCTACTTTGAAATTCATCGAAAGGCAATAGTGCTTCAATCTTGAATGTTGGCAGCGGATAATTGCCATTTAAACGGTCTCAGTGAGGTTATGTACACCTCACACTCTGAATTTTTCCTAATATCCTGCAATAAATTTGCCTACAAAACTTATGAGCATTTATAATGGACAGTTATAAAGGATTTAGAACTGCGCACTGACCTGAACACAACATGCGTTCTTTTAAGTCGAAAGCCTTTCTAGGTACATGGAACGAAATCCTGTACGTGAGACTTGTGCGCAGGATATGTGCGTCGATCTGGGTGCTGATGTCTCACTTGTTAATCATTCTGATGACAGTGTCAGAAAAATATAAATTCTTTCTCCACTGGAACTCGAGCCTACATCCCTCGGGTCCCCAGCTGAGAACTTTAACCTGCGACGCCACGCCCGGAATTGAAAAACGCACATCATAATTCTATTTGTCTACCATGAGGATAATAGCAGCGGTGACAATGATGCTGCAATTAGCGATAATGACAATGAGGGCAGTAGCGATGATAACTAGCTGCATTTAATTGATAATGATAATGACAGCAAACCAGATTCACGGTGTGCAGCAGCAAAGCTTAGGATTTTGTATTTCGCCAGTGTAGATTCCACAGTGCTCCCAGAATTTTTATGTGCGAGCATTTGATGGGACATTTCGGGTGAACGTTGAGAGGAGTAGGCGTGATGTAAAAACACTGGTAATGGATTGTTGGCGGGTGAGATGTCCAGGACCTGATAGTCCGCTGGGCGGTGGCATGGAGCAGCCATGACGGGCCGCTACTTTGATATGGGAATCGAACCTATAGGGCCATGGATCCTGAATGAGACATGCTGCTCGTAGACCACGCAGGCACTTTCACATGTTTTTGTTGAGCGGCGCTTTAAATCTATGTAAAATGTATTTTGTACAACACGGTTGCTTGCAATTGCATATTAATGAGCAGTGTGAGAGAATGAGGATATTCGTGTAGTGCTCAGTCAGAGATTTAAAGCATATTTTAAAAGTGTGGGATTCACTTTTGTAGCTCTACGCGATGTCTGCAGTTGAAATGCATTAAGTCGAAGATGTTATTGTATCAGTCAACAAGAATTTCACGCATTCCCGTCGGAACGACCAAAGTAAGCGCCATTGACCTTTTTCTCTAAAGCAGGTACTGTGAAATACGAAGTCCTGGAGGTTAGGCAAAACGCTTGCTACGTTGTTGAGAAGATATCTCAAGATGTCTCTGATGTTCCTGCAGAAGAAGGAAATGAAAAGGTCCACAGTAAGTATTTTAACAGGCTCATTCATCGAGACGATGAAGGCAGATAAAACAGAGTCAGGTTGTAGCCATGAGCATACGGAATACACGGATGATGTGCCCGTATATATTACGAAGTGTACTTTTGGAGGCTAGTAAGCGATGATACGACTCTACAGAACTGTAGTGGTGGTAATGCTTGCACTGATAACGTCCACTGTTGAATTCTTCTCCACTCTTCACCATTATTAAAGTGCTCATAGATAATGATGTACTTCATCTGCCTCCGCTTCATTTTATTAGTCACCACCGTGTATAAATGCAACAGCTTTAACCCCCTTCAGTGGAACCCCGACCTTCTCTTGTCGGGGTCTTTCGCAAATGATGTGATTGGTCGATAAGGTGATAAAACAACAAAGGGATTAGAAAAACACCCCTCCACTGAAATGAGAAGTCACATATGGTGAGGAATTGATAAAACATGATGGTGAATAAGGCCCTGAGGGCCTCGAGTGATTTAACTTTCTGACTAGATAAATTATATTTAAATAAATATATTTAGGCTTTAAGTGGAATGTGAACCCACGAACCTTAGGGCACTAGCAGACATACTGGCGACTAAACCACTCAATGAACGTTGTGTTGTCTGTGCGGTCACATCTGTGAAGGCGCCAGCGTGTCGTCATTGCCAGGAGCACTTGAGGAAGCAGATATCAACCTGGACATAGCAACAGGCCTGCCTCGACGATGGCGGTCAAGGCACTGCGCGAAGCAACAAGCTCGTGTTTCATCGGAAAGCCAGGAGCGGCGAACGCTCCGGGAGTCTGCCCTTGAAATTACGCTCTTCCCAAAGGCAGCTGTGGAAGAAAGAGGCATGCATCGCCGGCCCCCCATTGTGGTCGGTTTACCGTTACTAAGAGCACGCCTGAAAGAACGGACGGCCGGCAATATGATATGCTCGCTTCCGCAGCGTCAAGAACCAGGTCTAACAGTGGGAAGCTGGTGACGTACTCGCCCACGTGCCGTGGCCTACGTGAAGGAATTCGGAAGGCGTGCTTTCATGGTGCTGTGTGCAAAAATGCCAAGTGGTGCTCTTCGATTGACCAGTGCTGAAGGACAAAGGATTCTCTATCTAGGTACCTAGGGTCAAGACAGTGTAGAAAAACCGGGGCATTTCTGGGGACATTGACAGACTTTCTCTAAAAGCTCTACCATCATGTAAATAAATTTGCACTGCTCCTCGCTTCCGTTGTGCCTCCTCGTCTAGCCTCGCTGGCGTTCGCTACCTTCGGCTCCGGCCCTACCGGCGTCGCAACAACTGGTGGCAGCGGTGGGATCGAGCCTGGCTGACCAACGGAAGACAACATGCTGAGATCGCACAGACTAGCAGTTACATACTGGTGAGTGCTGGCATTGCTTTTTGGTTACCAGGCTGTTAAGATAGAGGTGTAATCTTCTCCCTGGTGAGGCCAACCGCAGAAGCGTAAATTGAGATACTTCTGGGTGGAGGCCACGGCATTGTCGCACTGCTGTCAGTTATGGATTTGAAGCGGCTACTCAAGACTCAGCTCGTAAGTCTGAGTGAGGAGCTATTCGTTAGGATTAGTCCAGAGATGACGAAATACGACATTATAGTGGCAATACAATCTTCGGATATCGAAAGCGGACTAATAGAAGAAGCATGGCAAGAGATTCAGAGATGTGAAGCGGCAGAGAGAAAACAGCTAGAGCTGGAAGTTGAGAAACTCCGCTTGAAAGTTGAGCTCAAAAAGACGATTGGTGTTCAATCAGTAGAGGCCGTTGCACGACAAGATCTTTATGACCTATCAAAACTGTTACAGCCCTTCGAAGTTGGGCAAAACATAGGCCTCTATCTGGTTAATTTTGCGAGCGCTTGCGAGAAAGCTCAGTTGGGACGCAGCTCTTGGCCGCGACGTTTGTTGAGAATGCTACCGTGCGAGGAAGCGGATGTAATCACTATAATCTCTGCGGAGGACTCTGACAACTACGATAAAGCTAAGGAGAGCCGGCTCGTCAGACGCTTTCAGGCAAAGATCTCGGAGCATTACGAAGAGGTTGCCTACGAGTTGAGAGAGAGAGAAAAAACTTTATTTCAAAAAGAAAAGAAAAAGAAAAAAAAGGAAAAAACGGGGGGGGGCAGTGAGATGGCTGGCTGACAGGCGGTTCTTTTCGCTTCTCTTGCTACTTTGCTTTTATATTAATTTCCGGTGTCTTGGTACCCATGTTACGCGGAGGAGCCCGGTAAGGCCTGGGAGAATCTCCGAGTGGCCTTCTTCCTGGCGGACCGTGCCCTTGGATCAATTTTTTCCCCGTTCTGGTCTCTGGCTGCTGGCTGGCTAGGCCTACCGGTTGCCTGTTTGGCCGTAGCCGACGAGGCTGCTCCAGGAGGCCCACCATCTCTGTGCGACGCGTCGTCATGTCGGGCGGCTCATAACACCGCCGCGGACCAGACTTCGTACCACCCCGACGTCCTTGCACCTCCTGGTGCGCTTCGTGAGTCCCACCCTGCCTCCACCTCCGCCAGTCTCCATTTGGAACCCGGCATCTCTGAGCTTTCGGGGCTCCTGGGCCTTGCGCCGCGGACAACTGCGGACTCGGAGTCGCCGCAATCTAACGGCTCGGAGCTTGGCACAGACACGGACGCCATGAGGGTCCATGAGCAGATCGTTGCGGCAATTCTGGACAAAAATAACAAGATTAGTCCCGGAACCAGGGCAGTCCTTTTGCCTCTGGTGTGTGCCCTGTACCGACACACTGTGCACTTCTTTGCGTGTGCGGTCGCTGAGCTGAATCATTCAGAAACGCTCCGGACCTCTTTGGCGGCGCGAGAGCATGAGCTGGACGTCCTCCGAATACGGCTTGCTTGCGGGATTACCCAGGACACCACTACTGCGGCGGACCTCTGCGACGTGAGGCGGCAACCCCAGGTCCCTCGGACGTATGCTGCCACGTTGAGCGGCGTTTCACAATCTCATCAACAGGGAGGCGCTGCCATTGCAGCTCCTCCTGCGACGTCTTATCCGTTCAGGCCTCCTCAGTCTGGAGACTCCTGCCCGGATCCTCAGCTGCACCAGATGTTCCTAACTTCTGTTGCACCCTTGGACAATGTTGGCAGCGAGGTGGCGGCTCTGCTCAAGGCGAACATCGATCCGGAAGCTGAGGGAATCAGAGCTGTTACTCTGAGGGCCTCTCGTCGCACCCTGACGGTTACCTCCAGGGACCCTGAGGACCTTGACCGTCTGAAGTCCGCAATCTCATGGATCGAGGTAACGCGGAACTCCGTGAACGTCGGAATCCCCAAGCAGCGGAATCCGCACGTACGACTGACTGGGGTTAACCCCGATATAAGGCCAGAGGAGCTCATCGCGGCACTCAATCATCGGAACCACGCTCTTCATCTGGACCCTTCTTCCTGTAAGGTCAGGCACTCTTTTGCTCAGCGCTCCGGACAGTTTGTTCATGTTATTGAAACTGACTCACCCGCTTTTGCCCGTCAATGTGCGGCGCGTCGTGTAACCATCGTTTGGACTTCCGTCGAGGTCCGTGAGGACCTGCACGTTCCCCTGCGCACTTTTTGTGCGCAGTATGGCCACGCTTTGAAGAAGTGTAAGCTCAAGAATGATCCTTCGAAGGCGTGTTGTACCCGTTGTGCCGGGTCACATGCTTTGGCGGCTTGCCCTCGCTTCGTCTGGGACCTTAACGTTAAGTGTGACGCCTGTGCTGCCGCCGGTCGCCCATGGAATCATCATGCAGGACATGAGTCGTGCTCTGTTTGCACGAACGTTCGGACAAAATCCGCGCTCGAACTCAGTATGGGCCTTAGCAGTCAGGTGGCCTCGCGTCCCTTACCCGTTGGCACCCCACACCGTAGCCCAAACATCGAACAAAGAGAAATCTGACAGTAGAACTGTAGGGGTTTCAGACGAAAACAGGGTTTGCTAAAACAACATCTCTGCACCACCCTCATCAGACCTGACATTATCTGTTTGCAAGAGGTAGGAGCCGATAGATCACCGACGCTAGACGGCTACTACACGGTCCGCCAACCCCACATGCCGTCGGTTGCAACGCTCGTCACAAACGCCATTACTGTAATCGAGCACTCCTTATGCGAACCGGACGTTGAGCACTTAGCGATAGAAATAGTGCCTAACAAACGAGGCCGAAAGAGTACATTCGTCATCAACATGTACAAGCCGCCACGACCCGCGAAGGCCGACTTCCCCAACCTCCTTTCCGAAGCCATCCACCTGGCGCAAGCAAATCAGCTTATCGTGGTCGGCGACTTCAACGCGCTCCACCGGGACTGGGGGTACCACAGAGGAGAGACAGTTGCGCGAGCAATAGAAGCTCTCGGCTTGGAACTCCTCACCGACCCTCTATATCCGACAAGGGAAGGCAACAGCGTCACCCGTGACTCCTGCCCGGACTTCACCCTGAACAAGAACGTTGCTGAGCCTACATATACGAACCTAGAAGAAACCCTGGGAAGTGACCACTGCATACTAAGCGCATCCATATCATCTACCAAAGTCAGGAGGGTTCTAGGCGCTGCCCACTTCACCGATTGGCCCAAATTCCGCAACGCATACGTCCCATCAGGTCCAATCCAGTCCATACAGGACGGGAGCGAAGACATCAGACAAGCACACAAGAAAGCCATCGAAATAATACCACGCACACTGAAAGCCCCAGAGGTAGACCGCCACCTTCTCAAGCTATGGCAGAAGCGCAGCCGCCTTGTGAGGCGATGGAAAAGACAGCGCCTAAATAGACTTCTGCGTCTGCGGACTATGCAGCTCACGGAGTGTTGCAAACGCCAGCGGCCGGCGTTCGCCTGCCATCGGGTCGGCGCCGGCGAACCCGTTAGAGCCTGACGAGACTGATGGCTGGGGCAGAAAGAACCAGGTTTATTGTGTGGCTTGGGTTTTTATACCAAGCCAAAGAAAAAAGAACGAAAGGAAAGCTGCAGGCAGAGGCTGCCGCGACGCTTGGTGATGACGAGCAGAGCGGAGGCGGGCACACGTGGCGCTGACGAATCATTTAGCAGTTCGCAGCATCCCCCTTTTCTTGGAATCCATATCTTACTACGGGCCTCCTGACACGTGTTGACCGCCGCAGCACCGGACCCTCGATGTCGCTGGCTGTGGGAGCCTCCGTTCTCTCCAGCTCCACGTTTGAGTGATCCGCAGGTACTCCAGGGCAAGCAGGGGGAGTTGAAGCAGCAATGGGTGCATCGGTGCTTCTTCTGCGGAGCTGGTCCATGTTACGGTGAACAACCCCGTTGTCTGTCTCCACTTTCACGACACGCGAGCCCGTGGTTTCCTTGACCTTGCCCGGCGTCCATTTCTCGCCGCTGCTATAGTTGCAGATGTATACCGGATCTCCTGGGGCAAAGCTCCAGCCGGCGTCTTCCCGTGACTGGGCCTGGTCGACTGTCTTGCACCTGGGCGGGAAGCACATATCTAGTCTCGTGCGCAATCTGTACCCGAGCAACATTTCGGATGGCGAGCGCCCTGAGGGTAGCGGCGTGCTTCTATAGCTGCACAATATTCTTGCCAGGGCCTGCGATATATCCCCTTCTGAGCACCTTTTAAGTCCATCTTTAATGGTTCGTACAGCGCGTTCAGCCAAACCATTGCTTTGTAGGTGATACGGCGGAGTTCGAATGTGTGTCACGCCATTCCGCTCCATAAATTGGGAAAATTCCCAACCGATAAAAGGCGTCCCATTGTCAGAGACAACTGTGCGGGGTAGACCAAACTGACTGAAAATTGTCCGGAGGGCCTTGACTGTGGTGCAGAAAGTGGCGTTGGACAGGGGTACGGCCTCAATCCACTTGCTATGCGAGTCTACGATGACCAGGATCATCTTGTTTTGAACAGGTCCCGCAAAATCAATGTGCAACCGCGACCATCTTTCCTGCGTCTCTGGCCAGCTAACATGTGCGTGGGTAGGCGGCATTGGAAGCGCTTGAACACAGGTTTGACACCTAGCAGCCACCCGTTTAATATCTGTGTCGAGACTGGGCCACCAGAAAGTAGACCGCGCAACGGTCTTCATGGAAGAAGCCCCTTGGTGTGCTGCGTGTAATAACTTCAAAAATTTTCCTCTGGCTGCTACCGGAATCACAACACGGTGGCCCCAGTAGAGCAGGTTCTGACTAACGGACAGCTTGTGTCGCCTTTTCGAGTATTCCGCCATCTCCCTCCCTTCCATAACCAAGTGCCTCGGCCAACCCTCCAAGACACACCTATTGTACCAGTTCTCAAGAAAGATGGGCGAGTGCGCATATGTGGAGACTTTAAGGTTACGCTGAACTTAGTGTGTGAAATGGAACAGTACCCGCTGCCAGTTATAGATGATATTTTTGCTCAGTTGGGAGGAGGGCAGCGATTCAGCGTATTGGACTTGAGCGATGCCTACAATCAGATTGAGCTAGACGAAGAATCCCGCCAGTTGGCCGTAATCAACACCCACAAAGGGTTGTTTTGTTTCAATCGCTTGCCTTTTGGAATTGCTTCTGCACCGGCCATATTCCAGAGGCGTATCGAAACTGTTCTGCAAGGCTTGCCCGGGGTACAAGCATACCTCGTTGACGTTCTGATTGCGGAAAACCACGATGGCGAAAGCAATCACCTCAGGGCGGTTCTTCAGCGCTTTCGTGAGCATCGCATCAAGCTGTGTGCTGACAAGTGTCGATTTCACGAGACGTCTGTCACTTATCTCGGTCACCGTATTGATGCGGACGGACTGCATCCGACTGAAAAAGCTGTTGATGCCATCAAATCAGCGCCCTCCCCCCAAAATGTGAGCGAGCTGCGCTCGTTTCTGGGCATGGTAACGTTCTACAACAAGTTTTTGCCTGACATGGCTACGATGCTAGCCCCCCTGTACTGGTTGCTCGAAAAGGGTGTTAAGTGGGTGTGGAGTTCTAAGGAAGAAGATGCATTTTCCTTAGCGAAGGAGGCGCAGTCCACGGCCCCGGTGCTCACGCACTTCGACCCGAAACAAGAGCTATTTTTAGAATGCGATGCATCACCCTATGGTGTTGGGGCCACGCTTTCCCATCGCATAGATGGCGAACATCGTCCGATCGGATTTCGCTCGCGCTCGTTAAACGCCGCTGAAAGGAATTATTCTCACATTGAGCGGGAGGCCCTGGCTTTAGTTTTCGGTGTGCAGCGTTTTCGAGACTATCTACTCGGACGGGAGTTCACGCTCATTACAGACCATAAGCCCTTGTTGGGTCTTCTAAAGCATGACAGGCAAACGTCCGTCATGGCAGCTGCTCGAATTCAGAGATGGGCCATTCTGCTTGGCGCATACAAGTATAAGTTACAGTACAAGCCTGATAAGCACATGTTCGTCGCGGATGCCTTAAGCCGCCTACCGCTACCATCTCAGCAGGTTCCCGAGGATTCGGAGGACGAGGCAGAGTACGTGTTGACCTTGGACGCCTGGGACCAGCCTGCCGTGCCCCTAAAGGAGCTGCAAGTGCTCACGCAAGCAGACTCAGTGCTCTCGAAGGTCTGTAGGTGTGTCTTGGAGGGTTGGCCGAGG